>JAJJWW010005835.1:0-15169 GCA_023531295.1 Papaver armeniacum | reverse complement strand
GATAATGAGTACGGGAAATACAAGGTGATATGAAATTCACGAATGGGACTGTTGCTACAAGTTCCATTCTTGGTGAATCAAGTGAGGGAGTATCCAACACTTATAGATGGCTTTATCTTTTACAAGATGTCAGCGCATGATTTTCTCTGGTTTTTACAAATATAACCTTAAACGAAAATCCACCATCAACACCCACGCCAAATATAGCGCCCTAGGCTTGCAAGACTTGCAACTAGGTCAACATGGCCGTACGTGCCATTGGCACATGCCAACACGTATCGCAGGCCATATTTCCAAGTCGCTATGCCTTGGGCCCACGCCAAATATAGCGCCCTAGGCTTGCAAGACTTGCAACTAGGTCAACATGGCCGTACGTGCCATTGGCACATGCCAACACGTATCGCAGGCCATATTTCCAAGCCGCTATGCCTTTGGCCCACGCCAAATATAGCGCCCTAGGCTTGCAAGACTTGCAACTAGGTCAACATGGCCGTACGTGCCATTGGCACATGCCAACACGTATCGCAGCCATATTTCCAAGCCGCTATGCCTTTGGCCCACGCCAAATATAGCGCCCTAGGCTTGCAAGACTTGCAACTAGGTCAACATGGCCGTACGTGCCATTGGCACATGCCAACACGTATCGCATGCCATATTTCCAAGTCGCTATGCCTTTGGCCCACGCCAAATATAGCGCCCTAGGCTTGCAAGACTTGCAACTAGGTCAACATGGCCGTACGTGCCATTGGAACATGCCAACACGTATCGCAGGCCATATTTCCAAGCCGTTATGCCTTTGGCCCACGCCAAATATAGCGCCCTAGGCTTGCAAGACTTGCAACTAGGTCAACATGGCCGTACGTGCCATTGGCACATGCCAACACGTATCGCAGGCCATATTTCCAAGCCGCTATGCCTCTGGCCCACGCCAAATATAGCGCCCTAGGCTTACAAGACTTGCAACTAGGTCAACATGGCCGTACGTGCCATTGGCACATGCCAACGCGTATCGCATGCCATATTTCCAAGCCGCTATGCCTCTGGCCCACGCCAAATATAGCGCCCTAGGCTTGCAAGACTTGCAACTAGGTCACATGGCCGTACGTGCCATTGGCACATGCCAACACGTATCGCAGCCATATTTCCAAGTCGCCATGCCTTTGGCCCACGCCAAATATAGCGCCCTAGGCTTGCAAGACTTGCAACTAGGTCAACATGGCCGTACGTGCCATTGGCACATGCCAACACGTATCGCAGGCCATATTTCCAAGTCGCTATGCCTTTGGCCCACGCCAAATATAGCGCCCTAGGCTTGCAAGACTTGCAACTAGGTCAACATGGCCGTACGTGCCATTGGCACATGCCAACACGTATCGCAGGCCATATTTCCAAGCCGCTATGCCTTTGGCCCACGCCAAATATAGCGCCCTAGGCTTGCAAGACTTGCAACTAGGTCAACATGGCCGTACGTGCCATTGGCACATGCCAACACGTATCGCAGGCCATATTTCCAAGCCGCTATGCCTTTGGCCCACGCCAAATATAGCGCCCTAGGCTTGCAAGACTTGCAACTAGGTCAACATGGCCGTACATGCCATTGGCACATGCCAAACACACACGCTGGTAGCCTAACTTGCAAACCGTGCAACCTACCACCAAGGCATTCCGCACATGCCGTTGGCACATGCCACACACGCCACTAGCAGCTCTGGCATTACCACTTACGCTCGAGGTGCAACTCGCAACGAAGGCATTCCGCACATGCCATTGGCACATGCCACATGCGTCCCTAGCAGCACCACTTGCACGCAAGATGCAACCAACACTCGAGACATCAACACAAACTGGGGGATGCTTTCTAGGGTTTTGGTTTGGCGGTCACAGCATGCAGCGTACACTACGCTCACATTAAGAAAGCGTGAAAAGGAATAAAGCGGTCAAATAAAAGAGGAAATAATGGTGAAAACGTTTTCACCCATTAACACCATGCGGTTACCACCTCCTCCCATTATTTCACCCTTTACTCTCTTCCTTCATGAGGTTAGGGTACGTTTCAAATCTCGACTTGTATAAATAGGTCTTACCTATTTCCACCAGACAACAAGTCTCGGTCAGGAGAAAAATACTACACTCTCAGAAAAGGCAACTTTGCAAGCTCTCCAAAAAGCTTTCATCTCTTGCAAGCTTCCGAAGCTTCCACTTTCTGATACAAGTCGAGACACTACTCTCCCGCACTATTCTCGGTCTCAACACCTTTCTTTGCTTCCCTCCCCAAATCAACCCTTCTCCTCCACTTTGTGACCGAAGCAAGTCCGGAACGGCCATTTCTTGGTTTAGGCCGGACTTGTACAGTCTGATCTCTCGAATCTATAAAGTGCTCACGTGCAGCACATTTGTTTAGGGTTTGAACCAGTTTCTCACTCACCTACTGAATTTACCGAAATCGGCAGAAACGATTTTTACCCATAAACAGCAGACAACCATTATGGTCCTGCAAGTCTTAGTAGAGATTGTAATAAGCCATCCGATAATTGGCTAGGCATGCGAGAGTCTTTAAAAATTCTAGTACTTGGTCGATAAGTCCTCCTAATTTCATTGCTTCTGCACCGGAAGAGGATGGAAACTTTGTACCCCAATTCAGTTAGTAATACATTCTTCTTTGCATCAAAAAAAAAAAAAAAATTTGTACTCGTTACGTAGATAATTCAAAGAGCTTTTCAAATATATAAATTTTATAAAATCCAGTCTATATTTTGAAAGATATTAAGTTTTTAAATATTTTGATCTATTTTTAAAACAATGGCATTGCTGTAATATGTACATTTCTGAGGGCTTTTTAATTAGGTGTTATTTAATATCATTTCTACCCTTTATTTTTATTGAAATTACATGATATTGTAGAGCTTAATAATTTAAATGAGGACAACTTAGTAATTTAGGGGGTCTCCTACCAAAAATACCTCTTTTCTTTATATTAGTACTAGTATGGACACATGTGCGATGCACATGCTTAAATTTTACTCATCCAACAATACTAAATTTGAAAGTCATGAGATTTTTTTCTTAGAACAAAATTTTACTATTCTTATTTGTACTCGTTACGTAGATAATTGAAAGAGCTTTTCAAATATATAAATTTTACAAAAATCCGGTGTATATTTTGAAAGATATTAAGTTTTTAAAAAATTTGATCTATTTTTAAAACAATGGTATTTATGTAGATATGTAAAAAATAGGGACAACTAAGTAATTTAGAGGGTCTCCTACCAAAAATACCTGTTTTCTTTATATTAGTAAGATAAGATTAGTATTAGTAAGATTAGTATTAATTTTTTCCCGTTACTTAGATAACGTTAGATTCAAATAGAGAACATTCCACTGAGAAGATGTTTGGTTTGATAGTATGAAATTATCAGACAAAAACATAAATTTATGTTTGTAACATAAAAGGCTAAAATGAAAAATCAATGCAAAGTTATGGAAATATCATGAACAAAAGTTTTGAACAATAGTGAAGTAAAGAGACAATTCCGTGGACTCTTGTGGATCATAAAATCTACTGCAATAATTATTGCTATAGTTCTGAACTTCTGAGCATCAAGTAACTTTTTTAGGGTTAACCTATTCATCAAATCATATACTACTGTAAACTTAATATCAGCAATTACTCCAGTGAAAATCAACTCGCATCATAATTCATAAACCGCGCATTGAAACCAATAATAATTGATTTTCGACTTTTTTGTTGAGAAACAGCAAGTCATGCACGTACGATCCATGTGAACTCCAAAAAGAACATACATGCATATATGCACTCACCATTACTACTGCTGTATCTAGCAAGTAAACACCAAAAAAAAAAAATCTTAATTCGTAAAAACACAATTTCTACAACTTGGTGTAAATTTGACTGAATTTAATATGTTTTGATAAGAAAGTTATTATTAGAAAAAGCTAAGTCAGAGAGGTAGATCAGATCATCAAAGGAGTGAGAACAGCTATTATACCCCTCTCTCTCTCTCTCTCTCTCTCTCTCTCATGAAGTTATTTTGCAATTCATTCATTTTGTATATATAGTGAGTCACATGTTCATGGTTATTATACAGTTCATGAGGAGTAGTAGTACTGAGCAGAAGTAATGGTAGTTTGTTTTTTCTAGAGAAGGAAAGTTGAAGAGTATCCTTATATAATTAGTTTACAAGATAGATCATACAAAAATAGAGGAGCAAAGAAAAGAAAGCAAGCAAGCCATGGGAAGACCTCCTTGTTGTGATAAAGTTGGTATCAAGAAAGGACCTTGGACTCCTGAAGAAGACCTAATTTTAGCATCCTACATCAAAGACCATGGACCAGGGAATTGGAGATCAGTTCCAACTAATACTGGTAAGTATACAATATCCTCACTACTCTCCCTACTTCCAACTTCTTATGAATTTGATTTTATGCATGGTCATCATGAAACTTTTCGAATATACTTGAAACTAATTTTTGTTTGTTTGTTGTCGTCTTATTTTAGGTTTGCTAAGGTGCAGCAAAAGTTGCAGGTTGAGATGGACTAATTACTTAAGACCAGGAATCAAGAGAGGAAATTTCACTGAACTAGAAGAAAAGATGATAATAAGTCTTCAAAGTTTATTGGGCAACAAGTATGTACAGTTCTCTCATCAGCCCTACTAATTCTTTAGTTTAATTTTGAAATCAGTCATAATATTATTATTCGGCACATAATCTACCATTTTAATAACTTGAGCCTTTCTTTTTTGGGGGGATTCACACAGATGGGCAGCGATAGCTTCATATCTTCCACAAAGAACAGATAATGATATAAAGAACTATTGGAATACACATTTAAAGAAGAAACTGAAGAAGTTTCATTCCATATTACACCCTCATCATTTGGGATCATCGTCATCGGATTCATCAACCAGCTTTCAGTTTTTTAGCAAAGATTATAGTAGTAGTTATGACAGAATAAGAAACTTGGAACATCATCATTTGATCCATCAAAATTCAGCCCTAAATAAGTTCATTAGTAGTCATAGAAGTAGTATAGGTAGTAATACTAGTAGTACTACCTCAACTATTTCTTATGCTTCAAGCACAGAAAACATTTCAAGACTCTTGGAAGGTTGGATGAAGACTTCTCCTAATAAGTTGAATAGTAGTACTGCACTCAAATTAAAGGCTACCCACACAGAAGAGAAAGTACTAGCCAATGGCAACAATAACTCCAAGAACAACAACCACAACAATAGCAATAGTGGTAACACTAACCATGATGATGACAAGCTACTTGTTAAGAAAGTTGAAGTACAAGAACCCTGCAATGACGATGATGATCTTATCTCAAATGAGGCAGATTACTTTGAATCTCTTTTAACATTTGACAACATAAGTAATATGGCTTGTTGGGAGCAGAAATCTTCTTCAGACTCAACTACAATTCATGGGTCGACGACATCAGCATCCCCAGAGGATCCTCAAACAACTACTACTACAGAAGCTACTACTCCCATCGAAGATAGGGTTGATTCGATCTCGGAGAGTGATCACCAGGGGATGATTGAAGATGATCAAAACCAACCACCATTTTCTTTATTAGAGAAGTGGCTCCTGGATGAAGCAACTGGACAAGTTCTTGAGGAAGATCCTATGGAGATCTCTCCAATATTTTGATCATATTTACCATGGTAATGCTCTTCTTCTCCCTCTCCATATGCGCACAAGTTATGGGCATGAAGAACGTTGGAAATAATTATTATGTGGCGCGACGATCTACGTAAGGCAAAAAAACTGTTTTCAGTTGTGAATTTGTGTTTAAGAATATGGTAATCTCTTTCATAAAGTGAATGTTGGAAGATTTATGGTTTATTGTATATGTACTATTCTCTGATGATAAAAATAAATAAGCATGTAGCTAGTAGCTAGCTAGATCAATTTCGTTCCTTTTAGTTTGCTTATTTGCATTACATTATTTATTTCTTCCTTATAAACTTTTTTTTTTTTTTTTTTGGAGCTCATATAGTTTAATGAACTATCTCCAAAAATTATAGTATGGATGGAAACCAAATTATGTAGTAGCAATTTCCTTCAATAAGATTTCTTTTCGTATGCATAGTCGTTAAATTATTGTATTGTTCTACTTCCAATTTTTCAAATTTATTTATATTTAATGAGCATTATTTCGACATACAGTGCGATGTATATATTTATCATCAAAGTAGAGTTAACTTGAAAATGAACGAATATCCAAGTTCTGATCATCAATTGTTTTTCGGGGTCATAAATGGAACCCAAGGATTTGTTCTTCTTTCTCAATAGGTCTCTTTTTATTTGTTCAGTAATCTGAGAAACTTTGACCTGAAATATGGATTTTCCACATTCACTTCCTCGTCAACGTATTTCATATCGCAAACATATTAGCTAGGTCTAGGGTTTGAGTAAAACAGTCTAATATTTCTCAATTCATTTGGGTGAAAAATATATATTTATTCATTAGTAATATGTGTTTGTGGCCTGTGGGTTATTGATAACAATCAGAAAAGGGTACAGGGGATATTTTCTAAGGTTTGTAGAAGTGGACGAGTTGTCTTAAGTATTATTATCAAATGCTATTACGATTCTACTATAAAATACTCCCATTGTTTGAACTGGGATCTTATGTGAATCTCTTAATCTGAAGTGTTAGCATCATAGAAACTTTGGATGATAACAGTGTTGAATATTTTCAGAATATATGCATTTTGTTTGCCGCTGCGACAGGGAGGTCCGGGAGGCGCCAACCTAGCATAGTGCGAGACAACATTTTAGAGAAATTTTTTCCGGTTTTAGTTTGAAAACCTAATTTGGATGGACGCATCTCTTGCCAATAACCTCCATTGATATCTCCAATGGGCATGAAACCCCTTATAAACAACGGTGATTGTTTCTCTTGAAAACACATCAAAAACTTACTGTTGTTTTTTTCCTTATATCATCATCAGAAACTTCAAACAGTGTGTTCTTGATCGGGTTAAGGGAGGAATAAGGAGATACAATTCTTGAATTCGATTACGGTGTTAGGCTTCATTGAGTCCAGAAAGCATAATCTGTTGTACTCCCCAATTATTTGGAAAATGTCGAATTGTTGTCTAAAAGAATCAAAAGATCCTTTAAGTCAATGATACATCAGATCTCTGTGTGTTTTTAATCCTCTAATTTTAACCCAATTTTCCAACATACGGATATAAAATCCATCTATTTATTAGAGAACTACTCAATTAGCCAGAGAGAATTACTAACAGAGTTTACGAGCTGTAAGGAAAACTTCTAGGGTATGGAGGTAAAATCATCCATATATAACTTAAGGAGTATCCACATATATGTGGACCCTCAGCAAACAGTGGTGCTAAAACCCACTATAGATAAAAGAAGAAAAAAAGTTTAAAAAGAAATCGAAATTAGCAACGCTTGTAAACGTTGCTGAGTTGAATAAACCGTTACTTTTCTTGTTGATGAAAGAATAAACCGTTACTAGATTTTGCAACTTTTATATCTGTCCTTGATTACCTTTTAAAAAGATAATTAAAAACTCGGATGAGGAAAAAAGTTAAGTGTAAATATAAACTTAACATTAGGACGGGGTATCCGGTCACCCTGTGACCGAATGGACTCTCCATAGCTACCTCCACATATTTGAGGGGTTTCCTGTTGACTTTACAAACATATGGATGTTAAATCATCCATAGTAGTACTTTTTGGTCCATAACATGTGGATTATCACAAAGATATGGATGAGTTTTTGCTCCATAGGAGTTGCCCTAAACACTATCCTGAATTAGTTTTGTATATAGTTTGTTATTTTGCGAGTACAATACACATTCAATCTCTTTCCAAATATTTAAGCGGCTTGTAGCGAACAAATACTCTTGGACAATGTGTGGTTACATGATGCATTGAGAATCACTTATTCAATACCATATTTTGAGGTTATTACCAAGGTTTAAACAACATCCATTTTTATTTATTTTTTTATTTTTTAAATGGTTAAAACGGTCACACTCATATACCGTGTCCATGAGGGTATACAATACCTGTTTGTAACTGATTCTCGGATATCCTGGCAATTTAAAATGGTCTTGGTTGGACCGAAAGTAACACACCCAAACCATATGACAACTTTATAAAAAATAGAGATGTTAGGATCCAAAGATCCAAACTCAAGGGTTTTATCAAAATCTTAGTAAAACAAGTGACACATGTATAGTAGAATCCACATATTCATCCTTTTGTCCATGATTCTTTCATAGTAGCAGTAACACATGTAACATGAATAATTGGTTATCAATCAGTCTAGATTGGTTTGGGCTTCTCCGAACTCGGTCTTGGTGTCTTTGGTATCATTGTAACTGCTTTTGTCTGAGTTTTGGAGATGTTGTTGCGACTGTAGTGATAAACGGTAGTGGAGTCATTAAGATGTCGTGGACTTCTTTGAAGAAAAATCTTTGTATTGCTGGATAGAAAAAAATCAGTAGGATCTTGAAAAAGAAATTGATGAAAATCCAACCGTTGACTGGAAATCAATTTAATCAACAAACCATAGCTAGATTATAATAATTTCGACAGATAATAAGAAGATCCTAATCAGCAGATCATTGAAAGAAATCCTGGAAATATAAAACTGAAAAAGCGGGGGTCTAACAACCACACCCAATATTTCGATTAGCAATCTGTATGAACTAAACCTTAATAATATTCCGAGAGTGAAAAACTCAATCAAAGAATAATACTAAAGAGTTTATCTCTTACTCAACACAATCAATGGTTAAACAGAAGCAAGCCCGTAAACCTGATTTTAGTGTGAAGTTCTTGAACCAAAATCTTTTGTGTTAATCACAACCTATTCAATATCCACCGTGTATAAACCTCTTTAAGCAACAATCACTAAAGGAATATTTCAACACGGAATCCACTTGAAACATGGTTAGTCCGAACTGGTCTAACAATATGAAAATAACAAAATCAATTGTTCAAGATCAATCAAGTCTTATCCAACAAACAAGGTCGGATTTAACAACTATGATTGATTAACGTACAACCTGTATTATTTCAATTATATAAATAAAATATAATGCGAAAAAGAAATAACACAGACACAAGAAATTTTGTTAACGAGGAAACCACAAATGCAGAAAAACCCCGGGACCTAGTCCAGAATAAACACACACTGATTATAAGCTGTTACACCAATTTCCTACTACCTATTCAGACTAGATGTAATAACTTCTTCAGCACAAATAGAAGTCCTAGCAAAATACCGATTGTCTTTAGGAATTCTTCTCGTAAATCTTCCAGCAGAACCCAAGGCTCTCTTTAGAAGATACAACAACACGATTGATACGATTCGATATTTTGTTTACACAAAACACCGATTTGATTTCCCTTTAGATGTGACTGAAGGTTTTGGAAATCTTGTGATTATTTTGATAAAAACAATTACCAGGTGTTTGAGGGTGAAAACGGTTTCTGCTGATTTCGGTAATTTCGGGTGTGTGGGTGAGAAACGAATTTAAACCCTAAACAATGTACTACAAGGGAGTACTTTAGATTCGAGAGATCAATATGTACAAATCCGGCCTAAACCAAGAAATGGCCGTTCCAGACTTGCTTCGGTCACAAAGTGAAGGAGAAGGGTTGGTTTTGGGGAGGGAAGCGAAGAAAGTGTTGAGACCAGAATAGTTGATTCTGGAAGAGTAGTTGTTTTACGACTTGTATCAGAAAGTGGGAAGCTAACAGATGGAAAGCTAGCAAATGTTTAATGAGTGTTGTATGCTCCTGACCTAAACTTGTTGTTCGGGGGAAATAGGTAATGCCTATTTATACAAGTCGGAATGAAACGTACTCTGGTCTCATTAAGAAATGGAAAACGGGTGAGTAAATGTGAGGAGGTAGTCACAGGTAACGCCTGGAATTGATGTTCCATTAGAGAAGGCGTTTCACCATTACTCCCTGTATTTACTAACCGCCTCATCCTTATGACACTCTCTTATAACGGGCGTAGTTGTAAACCTCCAAACCAATACCCAATGATCATCCCCCAGTTTGTGACATGCGTTGATGTCTCGAATGTTTTTGTGGAAAACATGTAGCACATTTGTTGTTGTCTGGCAAGTTGAGCTTGGGAGACTTGCGTGGTGACCTTCGACGGTCGAGATTTTGCATCTTAAGAGGACAGGTAGCCGTTGATTATTGCATAATCAGTATGGCTTTAATATGGCCTAGTTTAGGCGCGGCCAAAAGTTAAGGTTTTGGCTTTGTTTAGGCGCGACCAAACTAGGGCCAAAGGTTTCCATGCATTAGCTGGTAACCTTGGACGGCTAAGATATGCACCTTAGATGAAAAGTGGTTGTTGATTGTTACAGGCCTCCGTTTTGGCAACTGTAAAGGGAAGGCCGGCATGGTATGGGTTAAGCACGGCAAGGTGGCTGACACGGCATGCCATTGGCACATGTGGCATGGTCGACATGCCTTGGCGCGGTTTAGGCGTGGCCAAAACTAGGGTTTTAGCGTTGGGCCAAAGGTTACCATGCGTTGGTTGGCGACCTTGGACGGCTAAGATTTGCATCTTAGATGGAAAGATGGCCGTTGATTGTTGCAGGAATTCGTTTGGTAGCTAGCGGCATGAAAGTATGGCCGGCATGGCTTTGACATGGAGTGGAGACACTGGCAGTGTGCATCTTGGAAGGGAAACGCTTGCGGCTTTGTCTAAATTAGGGTTTAGTATGTTGAAACCCTAATTAGCGCCATTTACTAGAATCGATGTATAATTCTCATACGGACTCGGATTTTGATGTTCCGCCCCTCCATTATGTACGGAAAAGAATTTCCTATCTCCTTACGCGGGAATATTTAGGTTTTGAGCTCGTTCGGGAGGTTAAAACAGCCTGAAAGTAAAACTCAGGAAGAATTCAAGAGGGACGGTAGCATGTTTGGTGCGTTTTTGGAAAGCTAGCATGTTTTGGCATGAAAGCATGGCCGGCATGGCTTTGACATGGAGTGGAGCCACTGGCAGTGTGCGGCTTGGAAGGGAAACGCTTGCCGCTTTGTCTAAATTAGGGTTTAGTATGTTGAAACCCTAATTAGCGCCCTTTACTAGAATCGATGTATAATTCTCATACGGACTCGGATTTTGATGGTCCGACCCTCCATTCTATACGGAAAAGAATTTCCTATCTCCGTTCGTGGGAATATTTAGGTTTTGAGCTCGTTCGGGAGGTGAAAACATCCCGAAAGTAAAACTCGGGAAGAATTCAAGAGGGACGGTAGCATGTTTGGTGCAAATTTGGAAAGCTAGCATGTTTTGGGAAGCTAGCAAGTCTTGGGAAGCTAGCAAGTTTTGGGAAGCTAGCGTGTTTTGGGCCAAAGGTTACCATGCGTTGTTTGGAAACCTTGGACGGCTAGGATTTGCACCTAGGATGAAAGGGTGGCCGTTGATCGTCGCACGCCTTCGTTTTGGTAGCCGCATAGGGAAGGCCAACAATGTATGGCGCGGAAAGGTGGATGGCACGGCATGCCATTGGCACATGTGGCATGGTCGGCATGCCTTGGCGCGGTTTGGGCGTGGACAAAACTAGGGTTTTGGCGTTGGGCCAAAGGTTACCATGCGTTGGTTGGTGACCTTGGAAGGCTAAGATTTGCATCTTAGATGGGAAGATGGCCGTTGATTGTTGCAGGCCTTTGTTTTTGTAGCCGCATGGGGAAGGCCAAAACGGTATGGCGCGGCAAGGTGGCTGGCACGGCATGCCATTGGCACACGTGGCATGGTCGCATGCCTTGGCGCGGTTTGGGCGTGGCCAAAACTAGGGTTTTGGCGTTGGACCAAAGGTTACCATGCGTTGGTTGGTGACCTTGGACGGCTAAGATTTGCATTTTAGATGGGAAGTTGGCCGTTGATTGTTGCAGGCCTTTGTTTTGGTAGCCGCATGGGGAAGGCCAACACGGTATGGCGCGACAAGGTGGCTGGCATGCCATTGGCACATGTGGGGCTAGGGGTTTGGCATGGACGGTTTGGCATGATGGGGCCAAGGTGTGGTTGGCTTGGCATGGTGGGGCCAAGGTTTTGGCATGCCGTAGGCGCATGGTGCGGCTAGCATGGTTAGGGCCAAGGAAAGGTGCGGTTGGATTGGATAGCATGATTGTCATGCCTTGGCGTGGTAGATGTGGCTGGCATGGTTTGCCATTGGCACAGTGGTGCGGCTAGCATGGTTGGCATGCCTTGGCGCGATAGACGTGGCTGGCATGGTTTGACATTGGCACGGTGGTGCGGTAGATGTGGTTGGCATGGTTTGCCATTGGCACGGTGGTACGGCTAGCATGGTTGGCATGCCTTGGCGCGGTAGATGTGGCTGGCATGGTTTGCCATTGGCACAGTGGTGCGGCTAGCATGGTTGGCATGCCTTGGCGCGGTAGATGTGGCTGGCATGGTTTGCCATTGGCACAGTGGTGTGGGAATTAGGGTTTGGCCTGTCGAAAACCTAATTAGTATTAAAAAAAAGGTACCACAGTAATTTTCTGAGACATATTAAAGGGTTCAATAAATGCACTCAGTGGAGACATTATTACTCAAATTCTGTGACGTCACTGTCCGACTAGGGTTTTACGATTTTAACCCTAAGCTAAAAACCACCATCAACATTAAGTCCCATGCTTAGCTCGGAACAGGGGCATTGTTGCGAGGTAAGCATAAGATGGTGACATACAAGGATAGAATCGAAACGTAAATCATGCAAGATGGTCAGGAAAGTCCGACTAACCTTTTTCGAGAGGTAAGGAGAGTTCATGATCCCGTGTTTGGCGGCCTTGCATAGCTTCTATTTGTGGTGTAGACCGTGAAGTGGTGAGATGAGAATCGTCGGTTTAGTCTGGCCATGTATCATCTTGGCCGGGTTAGGAAACATCATGACGCTGGATTGGCGAGTTGTTGGTTTGGTGTGGGACGTGGACTGTTGATGCCGTGAAGCTTTCCATTGTGGGCCCAGTTGCGTCTTTTCTTGTGTAGCTTGAATTAGGAAATCCTTCCCTTTCTTCAAAAACCGAGAGTGTTATGCCCATAAAAGGGGGCGTTACTCCTTCTTCTCAGGTTACATTGCAGGTTTTGCTTCCGAATCCCGGTGCTGGTGGCAGAAAAGTAAAACGCGGGCAAGTGTGTCTCGAACACGTACTTCCACGTTTTCTCGGAAACCCTAATTATCTCGTACAGCCAGGCATGAGACTTTCCCTTGTACTTGCTGGTAGAATAAGGTTTAATTAAGACCGAATGTCACGCCTTAATTCACGGCTAGTAGAAAGCTTTCCTATTCGGGATTGCATTGTTCTGCAGAACATAAGAGATGATCTTGAATCTTTCATTCGTATAGTTCGTCCTGAAATCGTGACCATCCTCTTTACAGGTATCGTCTCGTGTTTTCTCCTGGTTTCCATTTTGTCTTCTTTCTTATAGGGTGAAAACTTGCCCATTTTCTCTGGTTTTGTAGTGCATAATGTGATTTTCCAGAGGCAGCCGCACCTCTAACTCTTCGGAGAAAAACTTAGGAATCGGTGAAAACCAGTTTTCTTCTCATGAGGAGGCATTAGATAGAATCGAATCTATGTTCCATGAAGCTGGAGGAATTATCCAGGACCTACCTTCTATCTATCTAGGTGAATTACGGGTGCGCGTTCATATCTTCTTGGGTTCGGTGAAAATGGAGGAGGAACTGGAAGGTGATGAAGCGCCCCGATGTGTTGAGAGGCTTCAGTGCAGCAAAACTTCTTCTCGGCCCAGTGCTAGGGCGGAAAGGACCGCTTCTAGGTTGAAATGACAGAAGACTGAGTCTGTGAAACTTTTAAGGGGAAGCCCACGTAACCTTTTTGTCCAGGATGGCGTCATAATTCTCAATTCTGATGCGGATGAATTGGGAAATCATCCTCGAAAGGTCGCTAAGAAGAACTTCGAGGAAGACGTTGCGTTTGATAAAACTGAAACACCCTTCGGAGTAGACGCCGAAACTGCTGTCGGCGACATTGGGGAAGTCATGGTGGCATATGCTGAATCGGTTGTTGAGGCGGGTGTCGGGAAGGAGACGGTTGATGTTGCTGTTGAGGCGACTTCGGGGTGGGATGTTGAGGTTGCTTCTGCTGACGTGGCTGTCGGATGGAACCTCTGCTGCCCGAGAGATTGCTAGGGAAAGTGCCTGAAAAGAGTTCTGACCGAGGCGACTCGCGCATCGACTTTCGATGACTAGCTTCTCCTTTTTATTGTTTCTATTTGTTGAGTAGTCGTCCTGATGCTTTGTAGGCTCATCTTTACCTTCTTTGTATTCGTGGCAAAATTAGGGTTTCGCCAATTAGCATCCTGCTTGCGATTTCTCGTTTTTGAATAAAGCTTCTGATTTGAAAGACCCGAATCTCCTTTAGAATAGGTTGTTCGACTTTCCACGTCCTTACATTATTCCCTTCGGAGTTTTGAATAATTGAATAAGGTATTTCTGGCACGGTTTCGTTTTTTTTTTTTTTTTTTTTGGGTTGTGATATGATGGTTAATGGCTTCTCAATGACTTGGGATTTATTTGGCATATTTTCTGAGATTTGGAAAACTCATTCGGAAAGAAATGTATGTTTTTTGAGAAAAAAGAAACCCCAAAGAAGAATACAAACGGTGCATTTGTCTTTGGGAAATACAAATATCAAGCGGAATGAGAAATTGCTGAAGGGAATACTAAAGGGAGAATGGCTGGAAGAGGGTAGTACAACGTTTTTTTTTTGTTTGTTTAGGGATTGAAAAGCTTGAGCCATCGCAAGTGAACTATCACACCTCCCAACTTGTCTATGTTGATGAGCTTGCAGTAACTTCCCAGAAGGACATCTGCCACTAGATATGGCTCGTCTTCTTCTTCCTTGGGTGAATCGGTCCGAACAGCTATCTTTACCATCATTTTCCCAACCTGAAACGAGTTCACTTTGACCACCATATCTCTGATTTGAAACGAGTTCGGGTGTTGTGTAACCGCTAGAATCTTGGTCTCGTCGGTTT
The DNA here is from genome assembly GCA_023531295.1 of Papaver armeniacum. NCBI lineage: Eukaryota > Viridiplantae > Streptophyta > Magnoliopsida > Ranunculales > Papaveraceae > Papaver > Papaver armeniacum. The sequence goes on along the minus strand of JAJJWW010005835.1, from coordinate 120 downwards.
CGATGGCAGCTTCCAAATTCTTTGCAAAGCGTTTGAATGGCCCATCGCCCCATTCACATCTTTTGACAGTGTCTGTGTAGTTGCAGGAAATCCTACACTACACCCCTCACTAGTTTAGTT
>JAJJWW010005834.1:0-271778 GCA_023531295.1 Papaver armeniacum | reverse complement strand
GTTTGGCATATGCATAAGAATAGGCCTTATTAAAGAAGATAAATTGGTAAAGTGCACATACGTTTGGGCATCTAGCCAATTTGTTATTTTCACTTCATATTGACACCTACAAATACAAATGATGAGTCCGCTACTGAGCTCACAAATATTTAAGCATCTAGCCCATTTGTTATTTTCACTTCACATTGACACCGTATGGGGCTGTGACTTGTGACTGAGTTATCCCGATAACGTTTGGCATAACTGATGCGACAACGATGAATATGCGTAATCCAGTGTTAACTCGGCTCAAAAAATGAATCAAGGATGCCATATAAGGCACACAATGATTTAGGCATTAGTCTAAGGATTGGCCAAGGCCTTGATGATGCATATTTAATAGTGGTGATGTCAAACGCAAAATTGTTGCATATTACTCGGCCAAGAGAATGCACGTGATGCACATACCATATGAAGGTGAGCTATGCAACGAATAAGGCATGGAATGGCGTGACTTTTTAATATAAAAATACCCAAGTGAGCTAAGTGCATGTCTAGATTAAATATAGCGCCATAATGGTGCAACAAGGCTCATGCTGGCAGTTACGAGCATCATAAGAAGTTGTATTGCAATGGTTATAAAATATATCTATAGCCTTATTTGGCAAAGCCTAATCACCAAGTATAGGTGTATCATCAATTGGGGTTATAACACAATTAATAGTTAGCGATTGAAAAGCATATTGACGGTTAGGGGCAACCGCCATGAACAGATGTTTGTCTATAGGTTGTGCATTCATTAATGATGCTATCAATACGTAGGAGAACCTCTCGCAATAGTTAGTTAGTCTTCGAATAAGAGAGGCACTATTGTTGCAGGTAAGAGTGAGTTTAAGTTTAGTCAAGTAGTCTATTGGTCGGATAATATTTTTGTAATTTTCCTTTAAGTTAATGAAAAGTATTTCGTTGTCTTAAGCTTGTGTGTGTTCTTAATGTTTGTACTTGTTCCCCCTTCTATGAAGCTTTAATGATGGCACAAACCCCTGTTTGTAGTTTGGGCTACAATTAAAGGTAAAAGAGAAAATCAAGTAAGTTTTATGTTGCCAACCTGTTGGGAGCATTGCTATTTGCATTAGTGCAAACTTATAAGGCTAAAGTACAAGAGGGTGCATTGTGTTCACTAAACCACTATACTTTTGGGTCATACTCGATCCAAAAATTACAAGGTGCATTAGCGGGTGTGACAATTTGGGTATTAGAGCACATGTTGCTCTGTTTTAGTGAAGATTTTCGCTTATTTTGCTCAATTTTGGTCGCTTAAACTGCTGGTTCATAATGACTAGTATGAAGAGTCAGAGGAAAACCCAATGGATCGATTATCACACTTGGAAGATAGAGTTGGCGAAGAGGTACGCCATCCGAATGATATGAATCTTATTCAAGCATTGGACTATGTTGCTGATATGCATATTTTAACGCAAGATGAAACTAGAAAACATCCTTATCTAAAGTTCCAAATTAGTACTATCAAGGCCATGTTCATATAATTATACTCCCTCTATCCCGGTTTAGTTGAAGATTTTGAGTTGGTGTTAAATCTAGAAATAGATGAAGATTTTCATATTTTCCCAAGTTTTTCCTGATTTGTCCCTGCATTGAAATCAGACACTAGATAAAAGGAACAAAAAACTAGGAAATTTAAATATTTTAAAAATTAATATTAAGGGATATATTTGGAAAAAAATTATTCTCTCTTGTTTTTCTTAATTTAAGTAAAATCACATAAACCATCAACTAAATTGGGACGGAGGGAGTATAAGGAACTTATCAAGAAATTAGTTCCTTAAGCACAATGGTTGGTACATCGTATGAATGATGTTACTTGGTAGTAGCAAATGGTGGGTGTTAGAGCATTTCTTAGTCGAACTCGCAAGTTTTGCTATCTCAAGCATGTTTTCAATGTTAGTTGTACAAATCTATATCTTGATTTCTAATCTACTAAAGTCAAATCTCAAACTAGGTTTAGAGGTTGGTAGTTGAGTATCACACATCACTAGGTAACCCTCGAAGATTGAAGACTGAATATCAAAGGAAGACATTTAGAGAACTTCATCAATAATATGTATGTTAAAACTGAACCAATCTATTTTCCCACATAAAATACCATTCTATTTATATGGGACTATGATGCATGACTTCTGGTGGATTAAATATTGCAAAGAAGAAATCTCGGGTCAAGCTTGTTTTGTTAAACATCTCGAAATATGATTCAAGCAATTGATGTTAAGAGGTCCCTAGCAATCTTAGTTCGAAACAATTTATTGTGCAAGAACTATGTTTGTGTCATATGGATCATTTGGAAATTGCTCAAGCAATGATATTTCATATCCATGGCATTTGTGGATGTCTCAAAATATCAAAAGAAAATCTCAAGAACTTACTGAAATCCGGACTCAAGGAAGATACACAAAACTAGTACGCATACCATAGATATATGAGGTTTCGGAATATGTAGGTACACGTGCCTATCTAGTACGCATCTTAAGAGTTTTGAATTGGTAAATGGGGGATAATACATGTAGCTAGTGCACGTACTGTATTGATCTGATTTCGTGAACAACCAAGCAATATACGTACCTAGTACGCGCACTGTTGGTCCCTGAATTCACGAACTGGTCATGGGTACGCGTACCGTTTCGCATACCTAACCAACGTGAATTTGCAGATGCTTATAGACTATTTTTCTAAATATGTTTAGTATTACTAAAACTCTCATAAATACCTCTAAGATATCACTGATCACTAAAACACTTGTGTTGTGCATCATGATTTAAATATTAAGTGTTTAAATGAACACGATATATTGCTTATAGGTTTAAAAGGCATATTTGCAGAGAACTATCATTATATACAGTACCGGTACCCGGACCATAGTGTATATTCTTCTATGTGATTTTAAGACATATTTCTCTCAATTGACTAGAACTGACGTTGAGTGCATCATCTTTAAACGAAAGTGAATTCTGACTATCTAAATGAAGTAATTACAATTTCATTATTCTTGTTTTTATATATATTTGGTTGATTAGATTTCTTGATGTTGTTGATTCTTAGTTTCTGTTTGGAAGAACATGTTTCAGTTATAGGAAGAAGATAAACAATTCCAATTAGGGTTCTTCTCAGAGTCATGAGATGACTCAATATTGACTTACTATTTTAACAAAGGGTTAAGTAGATCTTAATCATAATTTCTTTAATGTGTTTTACCAGGGGAGAATTACGACCACGTATACACTAACGACTACCAGCCGTTCATTAAAAAAAAGGGACGAAAAGGGTCAAACTTTGGGCATTTTATTAAAATCAAAAAAATTATGGACTTCTTCTTAATGAGGTTTTTAAAGAACCACGTTAGGGGATATCTTCACAAATTGGAGGATACTCAAGGTTACATGTGGGTGAATTTTGGATAAGGGGTATTATTTTTTAGATGGAATGTTAATATTTCCTTTTACCCTAATGAAAAAAACCATAAATCATTTTATGTATCCCTTCAATCTCACAATTTTCAATTTCTCTTCTCCTTCTCCTTCTTTAAATGGCAGGAACAAATACTGTTGATTTCCAAAATTATTTGCCAACCATGGCTGATAAATTAGGAGGAGAAGGTTTATTGGAGAATTATACAACAGGTTCAATTATTAATGGATCAGGATAAGGGTTTAATTTATTTTGAAAATTTGAAAAGAAATTCAGGTGATTAGGTTTATAGGGATTAAGCGACAATGAAGTAAGAAATATGTTAAGAGAAGGTTATTTGGATGATGGTGCTCTTAATCAGATGAAATTTTGTGTTCTGAGATTCAGTCCTGATTTGTTGGAATCTTGTTATATAACAAATCGAACCGTCTCTCTCGATTCTAGTTTAAAGTGTGATCGCCTAAATTTCTCTGCTCATTAGTCAGCTAAATATGCAATATTTTTACCTTTTGGCGATGGAGAGTGGAGCCGGTGAGGAAACTGACTTTGCCCACATCCAGTTGGCACTCTCGTGAAAATAAATAAATAATAACACTGCCGACCCGACAATCGGCGTACCATAGAAAAACAATACAATGCCGACTGAGATTATTTGGACAAAAGATTTTCAAATTACTTCATAATGTTTTTTCTTAGTATCCCCTAATTTATGAGAGTATCACCAAATATGGATATTTTTTTTAACTCGGGCATTTTATTAAAAACCCCTTATTTTATTTATACCTATCTAGTGTTACAACTTATAAGGCTTCGGCCAAAATGAGAATGATATGACCGTGATACCCACAAAATTTTGGTTTACAAACACATAAAACCAATGACTAATACTAGTCTTGCTAAAGATATCTTTACGTTTACGTATATGCGTTACCAAACTCCATATGATTAAAGGATGATGTTGGGGAAATTACTTATCCGGCATGCTATTCACAATATGAAACCTACACAAACAATAATATGCAATATCCAAGTACGACGAAAATAATACCAATCACACAACACCAAAAATTAACGTGGAAAACCCTCTTCAATGCGAAGAGTAAACAACCACGAGCAAACTACCACTATGGTTACAACGACTTCGATTTCACACGACTTCATATAGCACTTGGATAATAATGCCCTCTTTCTCTACTCACTCACCGTTAACACCGCTAATAATGGATAACCTAATTAGGTAGATTCAACCAATAACAAAACAAGGAAGATGAGAAACTTACTACTACTAGGATTTGAACAAACCCTAAAAACCCTTTGAAAAGATGTAGGATGTGGTAGATAAATCTTCACCAACCAAACCGGTCCTTCGCAAGAACACCCTTCCTTTTCAAGCTGTCTCACATCATTACCAAGACACAACTATGGTAGCTCCCCCTTTTCTCTTTCCACTCGTTTTTCTAACGGCAGCAAACACCTCTCTGTTTGGTCGGAACTTTTTTGTTTCACGAACAAGAGATTCATACAAATCTCGTTTCCTTTTCCTAGCCTAACTAGGCAGCTTCTAGCTCCTCTAAGGGATACACCACTGTTGGGCCATAAGGAGTGACCAGCCCAACACCATTGGGATGACTCTCGTGAATTTCCCCGGCTGTGCCGTTTGAGAAATATGTATGGACCTGAAAGTAACTTCACTCACTTAAAAGGCACATCTAGCTTGTGTATTGAAGTCGGACACATTTTTCCACATTTGAAACAAAAATGCTGAGTTAGTGGCTTCGTCCCAAACTGCGTGCTTCTAGAAGAATAAAATGAATGGATCGATGTGCTGCTGAGTACAAATATTACCCAATATGTCAAAGTCTTGCAACTTATTTCTCAGTCAGTTAGTCATCAGTCTAATACAACTAACAGAAGTCAAAGTTGGATAGCTCAAAAAGAGAAAGTGGTAGAACTTGCAAATTAATGTGAACCACGTACGACTAGCCTTTTCTTTATGTCCCGTCATGCTCAAGGAAAACAAGCACAAGAACAGCAGTGGAGGTTCTGGCTCACGGTTGAAGATGATCACTACTACCAGCAGCAGCCCATCTCTTTTCTAGTTTTCTGGTTACCATGAATCATGCTCTCTCTATTTTCCTTCATTAACATTGTTTTAGCTCAATTTATACCTTCCAAGTTCCAACATGCGGTCCCTTTGATTGTGGACTCCTTAGTGTATTCATTCCCCTTACTCCAGCACGGTTTTGCCAGTAAGTATACCAACAACCAAACAAAAAGTAGCATAAGAAAATTCAACAATGACCACTTAGACTAAGTCTTATGGGCTAGATTGGAGGTGCTAGATTAGCACTTAAGTGTTGCAATTCAAAAAAAAAAGTGTGGCAAAAAAGTTAACACTAGTTCTCTTTCCTACCAGCTTCTAGCACATGAAGTAGCATGCTAGATAGTTACGTTGAATCATTCGGCCAGCAGGGAAAGAAACTTTCGCGGAACCATTCAGCCGCACGAAGAATATACCAAGCATCTACGCCGAATGGTTCAACCAAGTTAAAGCGGCCGAATGAAAACGCTACATGGGAGCGCTACATAATTGAGCGCTTGACCTTTTTTACTTTTCACTCCTTTGGTAATTAAATTTATACTTTATTTTCATTATTTGTTTTCTCACACTCATGTTACACCACCAGATAGTTATGTTTTCATTTTTTGAATTTTGAAAAGTTTGACAATTTCTTCAACGGTTTCAAAATCTTAAAATTTGACAAACTAAGAAATTTTTTGATTACACCGCAAAACAATGTCACAATGTTTTTGAAATTAAAATTCTACTTCTAAAAATTTAAAAAGTACATTGAAATTGAAATCCTACTTCTAAAAATTTAAAAAGTACATTGAAATTGAAATCCTACTCTAAATTAACTTCTAATTCAAACTTGAAAATGAACTTCTAATAACTAAAATATCACTCATAATTTAGGGATTGGTTCTAAGCCATTACGAACCAAAATCTCGTTCCTCCATTTCTTGTAAAGGGGTATCTCCCATTCTTGTACTTCATTCAAATTTTGGCGTAGGATCTTCAAGTCGGATTCCGTTGTTGGGTTTGTGCCAAGATTGTATTGTTTTCCAAATCTCTCTTAAGGAACTCTTCTTCGGTTTCATACTTTGCCACCCTTTTGTGCTTGTGCATTTTCAAGAAGCTGTATGAGCTTGTCCATTTTATCATCCGCTTTCTCAGATGCTTTAGCGTCACGAGCCTTTTTCTTTGCCTTTTCTCTTCCGCAACCTCTAACATCATCCGTTTGTTCGAAATAACGCCTTCTACGTGATATGTCTGAGGTATCAGAACCTTGGGTAGATGGTGAGCTTCCAAACCTTGCCATATCCTCCAAATCTTCATCCATAGTTACTGGAGCTGAAGTACTAGGTTGAGTTGCTTGACTAGGTTGAGTTGCTTGACTAGGTTGATATGCTTGACTAGGTTGATATGCTTGACTAGGTCCAACATCATTATTCAACTCTGGATTGTAATCACGGTTGATAGGTCTTCGGGGGAGCTGGAAAACCGATTCATGTATCCAACGTTTGCCAGTTGCTGCTTGATAATTTTGTGTTCCTTCGCGGTACTGTGGAAAAAAAATGAAAAAAAATGTATTAGTGTCTTATGAATGAATGAAATATATTTGGAGGAAAAAAACATCATTGTTTTTAATCAGTACTTACATAATCTTGTTCATTCAATCCCGAAGGTTTATTATGGAAGTAAGGTCTTATGAATGAAATATATTTCCTCACTTCGCCTCTCAACGTGTTACACCTTGATTGCAATGACTTTTTATCCCTATTCGTACCTTCCGACCATCTTTTAACGAACTCAAGCATAATTCTCTTCCAAAGTTGTGAATTTTTTGATCTTTTCCTCTAATCGGATCGTTACTTGCTATAATCCAAGAGATAATTAGTGCATCATCCTCTTTTGTTTGAAAGTGTGCCATATATTGTATGAACAAAATAAAAGAACAAGAAGAAGAAGAAGAAGAAGAAGAAAGAAGAAAATCAATGAAGAAGAGAATCAATTGATTTTGGTGTGAGGGATGAAGGAGAAGTGGTTCTCAATTTATAGGGAAGCCCTGAAAATCTAGCTGCTGTTGAGGTTTCAAACGGGCATTAAATCCAGTCGTTGAAAATGCAACGGTCATCTTGATCCGATGGCGAGAAGAGACGCGCCGAATGGTATAGCGTAAAGCGCGAGAATAAAGCTGACGTCAGCGCGGCCAACCATAACGCGCTCATCTCTATGAGCCGTTAGATAAAAAACTAGCCGTTTCTCTCAACGGCTAATTTTTGATCTAACGGCTCATAGAGATGAGCGCGATTGTTCTGGCAAGGCGTGGAATGATTCTCAACTTGAATCAATGACTACATTTTGCGGCCCAAACTCATATCATTTCTTCTCTATATAACTCAATACATGAACTCAAAATCCCCACCCCAAACTTGTGAAGTTTCATTCTCTTCTTTCTACTCCTAAATTTTTAATTCTCTTCTTCTCTCCTAAATTTTTAATTTAAAATTCAAGCATGGTTGCATTCTCAATTGACGAAGACAATGACTTGGTGAGAAGTTTTCACAAGATTATCAACACAAATCCTCTCAACAAGTCTCAAAAAACCAACTTCTTTTGGGGACAAGTTGTTGAAGAATTTGTGAGAATCAATGGTAATGCTAATGTAAGATGCCAAAAACAACTACGAACTCGGTTATCAAACATCAAGAGAAATTGCAAGCGTTTATAGTTTCATTAAGGGCATCAAATGGTAATCGTGAAGATGCTATGGCTTTATACCAAACGGAATATGGAATGTCGTTCATTCATGTCACCGCTTTGGAGATGATTGGTTATGAAGGAAATGCATGAAGAAGTATTATGAAGTTCTAGTTAAATATATAATGTATTGTAATCGTGCATGAAGAAGTATTTATGAAGTTCTAGTTAAATATTACAAAAACTAATTAAATTGTCTACTTAATGAAAACGTGTTTGATTGAAATATGGAGTATGAAATTTACACTCCATTCTCATAAAATGTTCCATCTTCTTGAGGGTCATATTGGTCTTCATCGGTGTTAACGTCGCTTGTACCCTCATGAACTTCCTATAAGGCATCATCCATCACTATACCCGAACATCTCCATCTCTCAACCCATCTCCATGTCGTAGCCAAATGTGCGTAGTGAGTTCTTCATGGTTCCGCCCAACGCGCCGGTTGTACAATACTTGAGGAGGTAGCCTTACATTTCCTTGAATTGGCGGTTGAGGTTATTCTCCAGTGATCTCCCCCCATTCCTCATTGCGATATTCCATTTCAACACACATATTGTGCATTATCAAGCACCCCCTCATAATTGCCTTCATATCCGATTTTTTATAATAACGACATGGTTTCAATATAATACCAAACTTAGCCTTTAGACCACCAAATGCACGTTCAATGTCTTTCCGTTTTGCTTCTTGATATCGATTGAAAAGAAATTCCGAATTGTTTGAGGCGGGTTTGTATGCTTGCACAAAACAACCATACATAGGATATGCTCCATCTCCTAAGTAGTACCCCATATTGTAGTTTCTTCCATTGATTTGATAATGACAGGGAGGTGCTACACCATTAAGTTCTCTATCGAACAAACCCGAAGCATGCAAGACATTACAATCATTATTTTGTCCACCCAACCCAAAATAGGAATGCCATATCCATCTATCATATGTAGCTACCGCCTGCAGAACAACCGTGGGAATTGACTTATAGCCCACGTGGGATCCTGCCTGATCCACAGGACATGCTCTCCATGCCCAATGAAAACAATCCACACTACCAAGCATCCCAGGAAACCCACGAGCTTCATTCTCTTTCAAAATCCTCTCAGTATCTTGAGCATTACGTTGACGCATGTATCGACCATTATATATCCAAATAATTGCATCCATAAACTTCTTAGCATAAAAGTAGATAGTGCATGCTGCCATTTGTGTGTAATCATCTAGAGAATCAGGTGCAATTCCTTTGGAAAAATGTTTCATCACGGCAATCATTTTCATGTATGGAGAATGACCAGGAATACCACAAGCATCGGTTTTTTGACGAAAATCATGGTCAAAATCACAAATTTGCTCTAAAATTTTCAGAAAAAGGGGACGAGGCAAAGCAAACCGACCTTTGAACTTTTTTGGCCCATAAGTACACCTGAAGTTGAAGTATTGATGCATCATCTTCGCATCGGCATCTACACGGTTTCTGTGCACCACCTGACGTTCCTTTACTTCATTTGGGATGGGTTGATGTAGTCCTTGCCTCCTCTGTGACTCCAAAAGCGTAGCCACTGCTAGAACATTCAAATGGTATCATCTTCATCATCCGGAAGACGGAACAAAATTCTTCTCAAAGCTCCTTGCATAATGTACCTAATATAACAAAATTAAGACAATCCATTAAAAAAGAGAATGAAATCACAATCCATATGTTTTCATAAACACTCCATAAAAAAGAAACCACAATCCATTTGTTTTCATAATCACTCCATAAAAAAGAAACCACAATCCATATGTTTTCATAAACACTCCATAAAAAAGAAATAACAATCCATATGTTTTCATAAACACTACAAGTACTATCATTCACTCAAAGTAGCGACGGGTTGGTTGGGTGTATTGAGTTTCATAAACAATATTAGGTTCGGTATCAAACAACAACGCATCGGTAAATTCATTTCCTTGGTTGATTGGTTGTTGTTGATTGTGTGATGTAGTTGCTCCATCTTCATGACTAGGATGGTAACATCCTTGAGTTGAAGGCCATTGATTAAATGAACCACCCAATGTGAGATCTTCTTGATTGATTGGTTGTGAGGAATATGCAGATGGTATTGAAGAAGAAGATCTGCCGGATGAGGAACATGAACTTGAGGCATAAATGCGCCTTGACTCCCTTGGTACTACTTGATGAGCTCCATTGTAGAATTCATATTGTTGTGACATAAAAACTCAAGCACCGATCCTACAAGCATAAAGTAGATAGGTTTAGTGATGCTGCATTCAAGAAACTTAAAATGAAAACTTCAAGAAATGTGAATGAACTTACCATTGTCAAACCCATCGCAGAAAAGTTATACGGACAAGGTTGCCTTGGTACTTCTACTCGCTCTTCAACACCAATTTGCATTGATGAATGGTAAAGTGAAATCTATCTCCGGAATCGCTGATGACGTGGGATCATTCTCAGTGTGCCATAAGTATAGGTCTGTGGCATCAGGTTAGAAGGCGGATGACTAGGTAACAAATGGATAGGAACAGCTTGGCTACCCACTGCTATCTCATCGGCATTTTGTGAATGATAAGACTCGGTGATATAAGCTCCAACACTATGCGTCTTCCACCACCTGTTATATTGATCCTCATTAACTGCCAAATAATGTTCGGCGCATACACCTACAATCTCACGGTCTCCAACTCTATCCAACTCTGGAGGATTTCCTGGGACTACAATCACACCTTCTATCTGCCTCTGGAATCGTTCAGCCAAATAACAACTAACTCTTTTGTAGTTTTTTTCTAGGTCATAAAACACAACTCTCACTCTGGATAACTGCAGAGCATATTCATAATGTTCTCCCTCAGAATTCTCACTACCAAGCCATGGTTGCCAAATACATAATGCACTGGTTCTAGTGTCAATTTGTGCTCTTGCAGTGGACACCGAGTGTTTCTTCGTATCCTTTTGGCCTCCTCTTTGGCCTCTCTTCCGTGATTTAATGTTAGTCTTCTTGAAGAGACTAATCTTTGGGAAAAGATCAGAGTGTTCTCCGGAAGGTGTCTGACAAAGCAAAGGTTGCATGTTGCGGAAGTAATAATAGTACCAATACTCAAGTACCATAACCATGCCAGATAAATCCTTCCCATTCTCTGACCATCCATCAAGAAATTTATAGGTATTACCTAAGGAAGCTAAACCCCAATCATATTCCCCAACTTTATCCAAATTATCGAGCAATAAAACCCAACGTTTATCTACTCTTCCACTAGAACCCGCAATAAGAAAATGACCAAAACACCAAAGAAAGAATGCTCTTGTCAATACATCTGCACATTCAACATTGTTGGTTTTTTCTCTACTTTTAATGTAGGTTCTCAAGATACCCAGGGATATTGTTCCAGACTTAGTGTTCCAGTTATCAAATCCTTTGAAATCTTGAAAATACAAATCATCCAAAGCAACAACTGTTAGCTCACCTAATACCGGCATAACTACTTGATTTTTCGTAGGGTCACCAATGGGAATTCCCGTTAACATATACCAATCTACAGGAAGGAGGCCAAGCTCAAATTCTCTAAAATGGAAGCTCTTGGTTTTTTTCCGCCATCTTTCAGCTATGGCTTCAACTAAGCCTCTATCCGCATTGGAAAAGTTAAACTCAAAGACAGAAGAAAACCCACAATTATCACAGTATCTTTGCGCTATCGGATTATCTTTCACTACAATTTTGTATAACGTTTCAACCTCATTAAAACTGCCTCTAAAGTTTATAGTTCGACTATCACTCAAATTATTAGATACATGCCTATCTCCCTTTGCCGAAACTACTTCCAAAGCATCTAAATGTTCTTCCATATTCATACTATAATCTTCCATATCATACTACAATCAAATAACAAAAGAAAAAAAAGAATCAACCACATTTTATCATTTTCATCATAATCATTCAAATTCATAATTCATACAAATTCACAATTTTATCCACCACATTTTATCATTTCATCATAATCATCCGAATTATACAAATTTCGCTTCATCAAAAATACTACAAGTATCATTTTCACCCTCAAAAATACTACAAGTATCAAAAATTCATAATTCATAATCCGAATTATATAATCATGTAATCTCTTATACAAATTATCATTCAACTTCATCACAAATAATCAATTTTACATTTAGGTTTTTTAATCCCCAATATCAATTTTCATTCACAAAAATTCAAATTAAATCATACAATACTGAGAACTCTGTTGACAAAACATCCTATAATCGGAAGTATATAACAATACATATTTACCGATTACAAATAATCGGAGGAATTGTTAAAACATGGCCTACCGATTGTGTGTAATAATTGTACGCAATTTCATTACGATCTTGTAAAAGTACGCATCAACGGCCATATTTTCAAAAAAAAAGAGAGACGTTGGGACTCTCATCTATATAAGGAGGGTAAACTCTTCTTATTTATGCACCAAACAACACATATATAACATTGTGTATTCTACAAATAGATTTTCCATCGTCTACTCTTGTGAATTCATTGTATATCTCAACTTACAAGCATGGCAACGTTTGGACGAGATGAAGATTTGGTCATTGTGAAAACATGGTATCGTGAAACAAGACGTGAAGATGTCATAGCAGGAAGGTTAACACCCGAAGTCTTTTGGGCGAGGGTATATAGCCAATTTGTGCGAGAGTATGGAAATCCAAAGCAAAGATCACTCCAACAAGTTCATGATCGTTTCCGACTTGTCCAAAAAGGGGTAAATGATTACATAACGATACAAAAGAGGATGTTTAACACTAGCCACTTAAGCTTGTCGATCCAACAATTTGTAAGTATAACGCTCGGGTGTTTAATCTTTCTTACTAAAACGAAGTTGACATTAATTTATGTTTGTTTATATAGGAGACACTCGCAAAAAGACAAGTACTTAGTGGAAAAGGGTGAAGAATTCACTTATGATGGGAGTTATGAATTCTCAAGTCCGTAGTAACAATGATAAATGTTTTTCTCGCTGGTTTCAATCGGAAGTTATTATTTTATATTGTCTACCGATTCTGGGAAGATTTTCACCTATTTTTTCAGAATTTGGTGACAATCGGAAGTTTATTCAGTATGTTGTCTACCGATTCTAGGAAGATTTTCAGCTTTTTTCAGACTATGGTGACAATCGGAAGTTTATTCAATATGTTGTCTACCGATTCTGGGAAAAATTTACAGTTTATTTTTTTGTCAGAGTATGGTGACAATCGGATGTTTATATAATATGTAATGTACCGATTCTGGGAAAAAAATTTGATTGTTTTATCGGCCTTTTAATCGGAAGATAAGTTCAAAAAGTTAATAACCGATTATAATATTGATTGAGTCTTTTACAAAAGCTTGTATAATCGGTTGATATATTAAAAATATAACTACCGATTATAGCTTTAGACTTCACAAGATTTTCCACAAAATTCCAAAAAAAAATATGTACAAATAGGGCTTTCCAAAATACATCTTTCAAACATAACAATCATTGATCTTCATCATCGTAGGGAACCAATTCCAGTAGGCCTTCCTCGGAAATCCACCTTCATGACGCGATCCCAATCCAACATGTTGGTCTCATATTGTTTCAACCAATCGTTACAATGATTCGTTGGGAAGTAATCGCTCCAACCAGCCAACGGAGGTAATGGGCAATCCCTCTTTACTCTTAAACCGATAAAATGCATCTCATTCACAAATGCCATAACAATTCTTCTATCTTTAACCGATTGATCGCAAAACCGTCCTTGTAGGTGTAAACGTATTAGAATGTCCATACCTAGGAGGAACAAAGAAATGTACCACGCAATTCAAAGCGTCCAGCTAAGAGATATCCACATTTAGGCATTGTCATCCAATACTTGGATCCGATTGTCTTCAATCCATTTCGGCACTTTACACGCGCAACAAAGTCTTTGAACTCTAGTTCTTTGTCGTGCCTATCTCCTTCCTTCATCATCTCCATATAGAAATCCTTGTCCTTTATTAGTTGTACCGCCATCTTAGTTCTTAAATTTTGCCATTGGGTGACATCTTCGTTCACCGCCTCTCCAAAGTAACCAATTTGTTCCGAGGCGACGTGAAACCCGCAATTGCCATCCCCATCAACCTCGTCGATGGACAAAACAAATGGAACAATGAGTGGAGGGAGTTGTTTCATATACTCTTCTATAATCGTATACCTTGATCGTGTTGGTCTTCCAAGAAAATCCCTAGGACAACGAAGAGTACCATACTTCTCTCTTATAGTCACCATTTCCGTTGAATGTGTTTGTGGCGAGTCGCTCATTTGATCAATAACTACGGAGCTAGTTTGGGTCTCCACTAACACAACTTGTTCCACAAAGATCGACTTGACTTACTTGAAAAGGCTTCTTAGAGAGTTTTGGACTTCCATTTTGATCTTTTCTTGGACGACCTCTTTTCTTTGGTTGCGGCTCATCTTCAAATTCGGCTTCCGAACGCTCATGCCGACACACAATATTCTTTTTATTAGACAAATGATCCTTTAATTATTTTCTTTCAATGGTCCTCGACACTTCGGTGTTTGGCCTACCCGCCCCCTTATGCTTAATAGGTTCATCAACCTATTTTAAACGAGGGTGAAGATCTTGTTCCAAATCATGCATCAATATTTGCTTCTTGGCGCCATTTGTTGTAGCATAACGCTCGGCTATTCTTGCACACAATTCCGACTCCATGAACGACGGACCATTGACTACGGGTGTGCTTGGAGTGAAATTTAATTGCTTCCAAAATGGATGAATATCATTGATGTCAATCACATCGACGTACCTACCCATTTTATGACGACATGGGAGACCAATACCTATCATATCCTTGCAAACACAAACCGTATTCTCGTCATCGTTAGCTTTATACAACTTCAATTGTTCCATCATGTGATTTATTGCCCAACGTGAAACTTTATGAACAATGCCCCTTAGAAGCAATCTTTCCCCTTCGTGTTCCGTAGGGAATTTATGTACACTAAATTGCATAGAAGCCTTAATCTTTATGAGATCACGATTGGTGAATTCATGGATTGCTTCTTGGATCGACACAACTCCATTTTGACTACCTAGAAGTATTTTCTTTAATCGGCCATGAGACCCCTCCGCAATGCTTGTCGCCTCGTTCTTGAAGTTATGATATTCATATGTCCATGCATACACAAACCTCTCCTTAATCGGTAACCATTGTGTTTTACAATACTCAACGGGTTTTGGGTAGTCCTTGTAATATTCTTCCTCAAATTTCTTCAAGTTCCTTTCGTAAATTTCCTCGGTCATTGACCAAACGATCTTGTCCCATGCTTTCATGAACGATCTCCAAATTATCCCATCCTCCTTCCATTTTTCATCAAATAACCTCTTCTCTTCCTCTCGTTCTTCCTCGGTTAATTTACTAATGCGCTCATCCTCTTCCTTCGACCTCTTGGTACCCTTCCTTGGTTTTTTAGCTTGGAAATGGCGATGGCAATTGTGTCTGAGGTTGCATTGAATGTGCCACGTACACTGCAAGTTTCGGGCTTCAGGAAACACTACCGCTATTGCATGCATTAAGGCTTGATCCTTATCCGTTACAATAACCCTTGGAAAATCATCCCCATTGTAAATGGACCTCAGCGTCTCCAGCATCCAAATGAAACTCACGTTGTTCTCATGATCCATTAAACCCCATGCAATCGTAAAGGTGTTTTTGTCCGAAGTGTGACAAGCAATGTTCAACAACGGCATGTTATATTTGTTTGTCTTGTAAGTGGCATCTATCAACACAATTTGATGAAAACACTGAGCCAATTTTATCATTTCGGGATGTGCCAAGAAAATACGTACCACTTTACCATCCTTTTCTTCCGTTCTCAACGTGTAGTCGTGTAACTCAGCTAACCACTGCGATTGTTGCATGACCGTTCTACCATCCCATTCCGTCCTTTTGATCGTAGCTAGGGCCGACTTAATTGTAGATAAAGAAGACAAGTTGTCGGGGTCGTCCGCCTTTATTTTACTTAAGATCGCACTCGCCTTTTGGATACGCATAGACCTCACCGTCTCCATTTCATGTGGTTTTAACTTCGCAACCATTACATGTCCAATAAGAGTATCCGGATCATCGTGGTTGTGACAACCATTAGCAACTTTAGACATTTTCCAATCTTTACTTTCCTTACCATCGGGCTTATAGAAGACAATCTTAAATGGGCATCCAATCTTCTTCGTATGAGTTCGGTACTTCTTCCTCTCCGTCTTCCTTACATACTTATTATTCTTTCCCTCGTGACTCTTCTTCTCCCCACCTCGCTCACATACCATTTCAAACCGAATATTCTTAACGCAACGGTTCTGAACTACCACGCACATCTTCTCTTTTGCCTTGTTCATAAGCCATTCCTTGGCCTCCTTCTTACTTCCAAATATCTAAATGGGCATATTACAAAACAAAAATAATAAGCATAACCATCTAACATACACGATTGGAAAAAGAAAAGATAATTCATGACCATACCAAATCGTTTGCATAGTGTAGGGAAGTATCAGGCCTCAAATAATAATCGTCATCAACCGCTACAAATGTTCCTACGCACAACAACAACAAGTTATGCATTAGCAATCGGAAGGAAGTTTAGATAATAAGTAAACGATTGTAACACAATCGGTGATTTAATACTATACACAGTAACCGATTATAATAAATCGGTAGTCATGTACGCATATAGTCTACCGATTAACGACATACTGAAAATGAACAATTCTTCTTGTAAAAAGCTTCAATAATCGGAGGGACTATAAATTCATGAATCAACCGATTATTATATACCAATAATCGGACGTTTATTCATGTAGAGAAATTCCGATTATGAGAAATTGAAGCTTTCAATTTGGGGATTTTTTCATATTCGGCATATTAATACATCAAAATATACCGATTATTGATAATCGGTAGATATGTTACTAAATTAACTACCGAATATAAGTCGTTCATGTCATTCAATGCATGCAGAAATCGAATTTTCACGTTCGAAAACACACACAAACGCATGTAACATGGATAACATGGGTATTAGAGTTTGTTAACAACATACCCGTATGTTTGATGAATCGTTAGCTTCGATCTTAGATGATTCTCCATTTTCTTCCATGAAAGCGTCGTCTAGGGTTTCATCTCCATCAAAGTTTGGATCATTCAACATATACCCCAAATCGTCATCTCTAAACGGTAGTGAACCTTGAAATTCAACAACTTCACGTCCTCCTTCTTCGTACCCATCCATGTTTATGGAAGTTGGCAAAAATCGGAAGTTGGCAACATATACCCACTTCTTCTTCTTCTCTCACTCAATCGGGAGTTACCTCGCGATGAGTCAAATTTTTTTTTCCAAACACTAATATATAGACCTTGATGTAACTACCGATTACAGAAATTGCTACCGATTATTGAGTGAAACTACCGATTATTGTTTTGGCTACCGAATATTATAGTTTTTGTCAAAGGTTGAATCCCTGACCACTTATAATCGGTAGGGTTATAAGTTTTATCATCTACCGATTATGGTAGATTTCAAAATTCATCAAATGAAGGATTTTAGAAAAAACTCATTTTGGGGCAACCTATAATCGGTAAGTTTTGGAACCAATTTGACGTTCGATTATGGCTACATCCAAATCACGAACCACATGGTTATGCCTGGCTCTGTACACTCAAAACCTATGGAATTTGGCAAGGGTTCGATCTGGGGCTCCTTATAATCGGTAGTTTGTTAAGTTGAGTAGACTACCGATTATGGTAGATTTCAAAATTCATCAAATGAAGGATTTTAGAAAAAACTCATTTTGGGGCAACCTATAATCGGTAGGTTGTGGAACCTATTTGGCCTACGATTATGGCTACATCCAAATCACGAACCACATGGTTATGCCTGGCTCTGTACACTCAAAACCTACGGAATTTGGCAAGGGTTCGATCCGGGGCTCCATATAATCGGTAGGTTGTTAAGTTGTTAACCCTACCGATTATGGTATATTTCAAATTCCCTTACATTAAGGATTTTAGAAAAAACTCATTTTGGGGCAACCCATAATCGGATGTTTTGGTAATATATTTAACTCCCGATTAACGCTGCATCCAAAACACGAACCAAGTGGTTATGGCTGGCCATGTACACTCAAAACCTATGAAATTTGGCAAAGGTTGGATCTGGGGCTCGTTATATTCGGTGGGTTATATAATTATATACCCTACCGATTATGGTAGATTTCAAAATTCATCACATGAAGGATTTTAGAAAAATCTCATTTTGGGGCAACTTATAATCGGTAGTTTATGTAACCTATTAGGCTTCCGATTATGGCTACATCCACAGCTCAAGCCAAGTGGTTATGGTTGGCTCTGCACCCCTCAAAACCTATGGAATTTGGCCAACGTTGAATATGGGGCTCTTTATAATCGGTAGTCTTACAAGTTGGATAAGCTACCGATTATAAAAGGGATTATTAGCCGAAGTATCTACACAACAATCGGTAGGTATAGTTTCAATTTAACCTACCGATTATGGTGTTGGCTACTGATTATATAAGGGCATATTGGCCATTTCAAAATCAAGATAAGGGGTAGCTTAGATTTACGTTTGGGTGACCTTTTTGTCTTTTAGTGTCGCCCCTAATTCTTTTGGGGTCGCCCCTAAAAATGCCAGGCTAAAAAAGTAAATACTTAAATAAATATAGGGTCTTGGTTATGCCATTCAGAGTGCTGCATTTCCAAGGCAGCATAATTCCAGATTGTTTCATGAGTTGACATTAACTCAAAAACTTAATTTTTAATATATGATCTCCACATTCCGCGAATGTTAAAATAAAAATGACTACTGCTACTTGGACGAAAGCTGTGAAAATTGAAAAGTTAGTTAAGGTTAAATAAGCTGGAGTTACTGAAGCAGCTCCTTGGTTTGAGTGACAAATGAGCTTGCAATGACGGGCCATTGATTCCCATGTGCTCTCTTGGACCCTACGGGACATACCGGCCCTTGGCCGCCTGTTAAAATTTTCAGCCTTCCCGTGAATAGTCTTGCAGCTTAATTTTCAGTCTTTAAGATGAGCTCAAAAAGAAAAAGTGGTCAGTTATGAACTTGCAAATGCGTAGCACTAACTAGTCTTTTCATTATATCCTGCTAGGCTGCTACGCCGAAGTAAAACAAGTACAAGAAGAACAACCGAATTTTTGGCTCAGATGATCTTTTTTTTTTTTTTGATAAATAAACAGGAAAACCCCAAACTTACAACAAGAATCAAACAAACAAGAACAACAAGGCTTACAACCGGTGGAGTTTTGGCTCACATGATCACTCCAAACTCTTTTCTTGTTGTTACTATTCATGCTCTCTCTATTTCCCCTCACTAAAAAGTGGAAGAAAGTAAAGTTTTTTTTTAGTGGAGGCCTTAGAGCATCCACAGTCATCGACCAAAACTAAAAATTTGGTCGAAAACACAGACGCAGCGGAGAGGACTATCGAACAAAAACTAGACTAAAACCAAAAACCAAACCATATTTGGTCTTTGGTTTAGTTTTGGTCGAGCGCAAATTAAAGTTGCGCTGATGATGCAGCGTAACTCAAAGTTACGCCCGAACTAAAAAAAAAAGAAAAAAAATGGGACGCATTTTGGAGTTACGCCCCAACAAAAAAAAAAAAAAAAAAAAAAAAAATGGGACGGACTGTTTTGGTTGCGCCTGAATGGGGCGTAACTTTGAGTTACGCCCCAACAATAAAAAAAAAAAAAAAAAAAAAAAAATGGGACGGATTTGTTTTAATTGCGCTGATTGGGGCGCAACTCAAAGTTGCGCCTCGATCAAATTTTAGTCTCCCTCCACTGCGTTACAACACGGACTAAAACCCAAATTTTGGTTTTTTTTACTCTTTGCCCTTTGGTTATGGTCGCACCACTGCAGTTGCTCTTAGATAGCATAGTAACTTTAAAAAGAGTCTTCCGGTAAAGTGGCCAAGTGGGGGCAAATTCGGAGGAGAAAAGTCTGGGCATATGGGCATCAAGGTGGCCACGGGCAGTATGATATCTGTTATTTCTTGTTTTTTCACTTTCATTGAATTTTTTAGTGGTATTCTAGTGTCTATCCAGTGATAAAATATTTTTGATTGAGATTAACCACAATATTGTTATTTATTTTTTTCATATGTATACCACATACGCGATGTATGTTTATTGGCTATTCATCAGTTCACAGCAGCGACCCAATTAGAAATAAAACTTTCTATATGACCACCGCATGTTTGACGGTTTGACCACACAAGACATGAATATAATATCAATAAACCAAACCTAGTCTAACCAAAACTCAAAATCAAGTTCCCATCTCCCTCCGTCACTCAACACGGTTTTGCCAGTAACTTTTTTTTTTTTTTTTGAAAAGTGGGTTTTTCATTAAAAACTCAAAGTTGAACTTCTCTTGGGTACCTAGTCCCCACCGAGTCATTCATCACAATTACATTAAGGAAATCGGGTGCAGTGTGTTCCCATGTCGCCGTGGAGTTGTTGTTGCTTCCCGTTCCTTGTTGTAGTTGTTTTTCGCCGCAAGATCCGCCGGACCATCCGCCGCCCGATTCGCTTCCCTATATATGTGTGTGATGTGAACACCGCGTAGTTTCCTCGGGAGATGTTGTATTTCGTGGCAAGATATTCTCGTATGACCCATGGTGCCTCGGTTGCATCTTTCGATAGTAATGTGAGTAATGCCGAGGAATCGGTTTCAAAGTGGAGGTTGATCAATTCCTGGTTGTTGCCATTCTCGGCTGCCGGAAGAAGAGCCCATGTCTCGGCCACCGCAGCCGAAGTCTTGCCAATAGGTGCCGACATAGCCATGATCACGACACCGTGTTCCTCTCTGCAAATCCAACCCACACCAAATGCCTGCCCTCGGTGTTCCCGGGCATCCGTTTTACTAGCTCCATCGTTGTTGATTTTCAGCCAGTCCCGTCTCGGTGCATTCCATTTAATCCATATAGTCGCAGATCCCCAGGGTGTGTTTTGGGGTACATCTTGTTATGTGTGCAAATATTGTGTTGCATGGCCCATCTGTATTCTGACTTAGTAATACATATATGTGGAATGTTTGCATTGGCGATTGTGTGTTGTTATTGTATACCTTTGCATTCCTTGCTAACCAAATATTCCACAACAGATAGCGGACAACGTGGTGGCTTTCCTCTCGTGCGTGAATTTCAAAATTTCATAATTTGATGGTGGTTGGAAGACTTGAGTTGTTGTCGTTCTCCCTCCTTGTGCTTGATTGTTAGACCCAGTAGGGTGTTTTTGTTGGCAAATGGTGTTGGGCAAAAGGATGAGGTGGCAACACAATATCTTTGTAAGCATTGTGATGGTCCGCATTCTTTTGTTGACGTGCCCGCAAAATAGCCGCCACGTTTCTTTGGCCCCTACATTCAAAGAGACAATGTTGGATTGTTTCCGGATGTAGACGACGCGTGATAGGACACATGTTGGTCTTGAGTATGTGTCTAAAAACAGAGCATCAAAAGTTGGGAGGTTCTGTTGACCGACTTTCCAAAGGAAAAGTCTCGTTTTTTAGGGCATCGATTTCGGATCGATTTGTACATTTGCTCCATATTTCTTGTACCCACCTGTGGATTGAAGTTTGGTGTGGATGACTCAGTTTTCATGAGTAGCTCGTATCCACTCTTGACCTGTACTTTGCCCTTTTTGGCGTGAGGCCAAATCGCTTTATCTCTGAACCGTCGGGTTTGGAACATGGATTGCTCTGATTGCATCGACAATGTCTGCTGGGAAGGTCTGGTTACCAATACCTCCCAGTAACTTGTATACCTAACCAAAAGATGTCTTCAAAAAAAAAAAAAAAAAAAAAAAAAAAAAGTGCTAGATACCACGCTCTTTTTGATCGCCACTTTCACGCGTTCTCATGTGGCAAGTCACGTGGCTAGTTTGGGACGGATTTTTATTACACGTTAGCATTTAGCAGTCAATGACTCAATAAGTGAAGGAGAAACTTTGTTCCCTATTCTTCCTAGATTTAGTTTTTTCTATCTTTCTTTTTGCCTCGTGAAAACCAATTCATCAAATAACAGAAAACATTATTGCTAATATCTCATACAAGAAATTAGGGGTTTTTCACTAATTTATAATATCATTATGGATTTATGGTTAATCAACTTTGATTCCATGTTTTTTGAGAGAAGGAAAATTAGTTGGAGGTATATAAATATTTTAAGACTAATGAGCATCAATCCTTCAAAAAAGAAAAGACCATGGAAGATTCTTCAGCAAACATCTTATAATTTAAATTATCATCACACCGAGAACATCAAAAAAACCATTCGAAATGACAAATCAAACCCTATATTTAAAAATTCAACAGATCCTAGAAGTTCCTCCTTTCAATTTACCAGTCAAAACCCACAGATCTTCAAAGAACCAGCGTTCATGATTTTATTAATCGAATCGATTTGATGATTATAAAAGATTATGATGATGATTACAGGGAGTGGAGATGAGACGATTATCTACTTTAATTACACAAAGTAGCTTTAATCCCACGAAATAGCTTTGATCCCACGAAGTACCTTTGATCCCACGACGGCTTTAATTCCACGAAGTAGCTTTAATTCCACGAGGTAGCTTCATTGGTTTCTTCTTCGTGAATGCTTCATATTTTCTCGTCACGCTTCCATTCGTCCTCACGTCTCCTTCCCTCTTCGTATTTTAGCCTTTGATTTTCACAACTCGCCTCCACTAGCAATCTCCTTAGGTCTGTTTCCCGATCACCCTTCCTGCAGTTTCCTTCTCTGCGTTCTTCTCTCTTCACTTTGCGCATCTTCCTCGTAATCTTCCCATGGTTTATTTCCTTGTTGCGAGATCTTTGTTTGAGTCGAAACGTTTATCGCTCCCGTGCTTGTATCTCCTTCCAACAAGTTTCTCGTCTCCATCTTGTCATTACGTTTGTAATTTTGTTGTGTCTTCCGTCCTCCACGCTTCACAGGTCCAGCCTGCTTCTCGGATTTGTTCCTTACTCGCCTTTTCTTCCGACGGGTTGCTTTATTTGGTTCCTCCGACATCGTGTTCTCATCATCAACATCCTTTTACCATTTCTCTCGGGTTGTTCCTTTGATAGCCCTAGCTTTCATGATTTGAACAGGTTCCTCCGCGAGTTCAGCGTCTCCTTCCTTCTTGCCTTTGCGCCGGCATTCGGTGTCTTCTCCCTCTGCAACTGACGCTTTTTCTTTCATTTCTTCTCTTCGTGCCTCTAACCGCTTGCTTCTCCTTGTTGCTATCAAGCGCCTTGCTTGATCTGGTGTTCTAGCCATCAACTAATCTCTGGTTCGGTATCTCCAAATCTACCTCCACTCACGGTGCAACACCCAAAGATGACTCCCTCTCCTAGATTTCTAATCTTAACTATGAGTGAATCGTTTTAGATATACCAAACCCTAGTTTTTTAAAAAAAAAAAAAATCGCTATATCTCTAACTTCTATGATTTTTAAACATTTTCCACCTTTCTCAAACTCTTAGATGAGGATGATCCCTGTTTCTAGCGCCAAAATGTAACTACTGGAAATCCAGTAGTACACCCAAAAGGAAAGTAACCAAGATCTAAGACATGTTAAGTACTATAAACTAGAAAATCTTTATTGATGAACCAACCAAAGAAACAAAATACAAGTTCTCGAATACAAGGAAACCCTAATCTCACTCTCTAAGATAAGCTCTCCCCTCTCTCCCCAATTCGATCCCTCGTGCCTAGCCTAAGGACCTCTATTTATAGGCTAGTCAACCCTAATGGTGTACAGCTCATTTTACTTCGCTACGTTCTCGTGGAGGTGCTTTATACTTCGCCCAGACCATTTTACATAAAGTTTTTCCCCTTCTTTCGCTGACAACTTTCGTTTTTGTCGGGACAACTGTCTCTTTTCTTGCTCAATAATTTACTTACTTCGCAGGTTACCTTTCTAGCCAAGTAACCTTACTTCGCCCGTCCTTATTTCGTGGATGATATCTTGTTGGGTACTCCAATTGATCTTTCGTAGTTCAGACTCTCCTAGTGATTAGTTACTTCGTCAGAAGATGTTATCTCGCACACGGCTTTTATTTCGTCAGTTAGTCAATAATGGCGACCCTGACTTCTTTTGGCAAGTCACCGACGAGGGTTCTCGGGGCATGGTACAAGATCTTTCGGCAGGCTTCTCGCATATTCCCTATGTCCACGTGGTGAATCGTATTTTGGTATCTATATTTTGTGCGCTACATCGGCTTTCATTGGGCGCCACGTCGAGTATGGTTTTTGGTATCTAAAGGATGTCCGGTGGATCGGAAGTCTACTACTGGCCAGTGGGGATGAACAAGTCAGATGTGTATATCTATGGAATGATGGTGCTAGAAATGGTCGGGAGTAAAAAGAACTTTGATGCGAAAGCGGGAATAAACCATTCTCCACAACTATATTTTCCAGACTGGATTTACGACCGTCTTAATCAAGACCAAGATATTGGTCTTCATGGAGTAATGACCGAAAAAAGAGAGGAGGCTACAAAAAAAAAGATGATCATAGCGGGTTTGTGGTGCATACAAATGAATCCACTGAGTCGTCCATCAATGAGTAAAGTGCTGGAAATATTGGCAGGAAGTGTCGAAGCGCCTTAGAGATCCCACCGGAACCTTTCCTTTCGTCTCCTCCAAATTTGCAGCATCCATTAATTTCTTCCTCAACCATCTCGACATTATAACACACTACATTAGTACAGTGACTGTTGCACTTCATTTTTCGTGGAGGTGATGAAAGTTGCACGGTAAAGAATTTATGACTGATTTTGAAAGTCATATGGGTGGAAATATGTCTAAACAAAAATTTGAAGGAAAAAAATAAATATGAACATATATCTTGATTATACCATTCAGTGTGCTGCATTTCCAAGGTAACAAAAAGGTAAATTTGAAGTTTAACAAGGTAACGAAAAGGTAAATTTGAAGGTTAACAATCGAGAAAACCATGGCCATTTTGGATTTTCAGTGTGCTGCATTTCCAAGGTAACAAAAATAGTTACCAAGCAGTACTAAATGGGGAGTCAAACTTTTTTCGAACGTTTAAACATGTTGTTGAGATTATTAGTCCCACGTGGTTGGGTTATTTAAGATCCTGCGGTTTATAATCTATTAGGGTCTCTCCACTCATTGTTAATTGGTTTTGAGTTGGATGCCCATATTCTAATATGGTATAAGAGCAGGCTATTTGTGTCGAGTTAGTTGACCGCACCTTTACTCGCATCACCCGATTTAATTGTCCACGTGTTTGTAAGACCCCCCGAGGCTACACGTGAGGGGGCGTGTTGAGATTATTAGTCCCACATGGTTGGGTTATTTAAGATCCTGCAGTTTATAATCTATTATGGCCTCTCCACTCATTGTCAATTAGTTTTGAGTTGGATGCCCGTATTCTAATACATGTAAGGGATGCATTTTGTATATAAATTTTGAACATGACCTTCATGAGATTTGTGAAATGAAATAGTGCCTGCCTCGAGAGATGAGTGTTATGTTATGTCAAGGGCCAGCAAGTCGTCTCTCTCGGTGGTACTGTATCGTTTATCCTTAATTTGAGATTTGTTATGAACCATTTGGACAGTTCTCACAAGAAGCATCATTTTTATTTTATTGGGTACTAGCCTTTAACCCGTGCCGTTGGTTCATTTTTAATATATCGTATAATTTGTGTCCCGAATACTTATCAACTCCTTATGATTTAATATGAGTTTGTCATAAAAATAGTTGGGATTTATCACTCTTTTTTTTTTTTTTTTTTTCCTGTAATATTTTACCACTGGAGATTTGCTCAAACGAAAGAAATATAATCTTAACTTCCAGATACTTTTTTATTTAGGTTCATTGCTTATAATGAGATAATGCTCTACATGAACATGGAAGTTTAAATATTTTTTGGAAATATGTCGTCAGCAGCGCTCATCTCAGTGAAATCAACTAATCAATATCGTCCATAAAAGTCTCCACATGCTCCTATTTCGCTCCAAATTGACTCATCTATCATGGTCATGTTGTCGATCCTCCAAATAGGCAGAGAATAGTATTTTTGCATCGAACGAATGATACAAACTATCAAATGTGACATGATTTTCCGTAATTTTTCAACACCTATTAGATGACAATGTTTAAATTGTGTACCCATTACCTTTTCAAGGGATTGTATATATGCGAACCTCTGCCATTAAATCTTCAAGAAAGTATTGTGCCCAAAGAATTCTTATTAACAAAGGCTTTGGTAACTTCAAAAGTCTTGGACATTTTGTCACTTCCGTATGTTCCTACCTTCACTTGGAATACAATCTGGCGACACATTACCTCGTAAAGAACCTTGAACACATATTGTACTCCCTGATCCTATTTCAAATTAATAGGTTGTCAATAGATCCTTTACCAAGAGTTAACATATTCTACGTTGAATATTTATAAAAAAAAAATTATGGTATTGTGGATCGTTGCTTTCTAAGATTGTAGTTTTCAAAATTGTCCTCTTCAAGTCCCACGGGTTTCTAAGTTTATATATCTTGTTTGTTTTTAACATTTTAGTTAGCCATATTATGTTTGTTATTAACTTTAAACTTGATGTCATCTTCTACTCGTGAACTTTATGTGATTTCGTAATCGAAATAGTTATACCTCTTTCTTTCGTATCAAGTAATCCGTTGTATATCCTAACAATTCTTTTCTTTTGCCGTTTTTGGACCATCAGTCCATTATTGTCAAACGCAATCTGTCTAATTTTTGTTGATGTTATGTATTTGTAATGTTCATTTTTCTTAAATAAATAGATTGTGGAAAAACTGGAAAAAAAAAAGAACATAAGTATTACATCGGGTCTAAGTTACGATATCCAAAATACTCCGGACACTGCTTCTGGTGCCTTGTTTCCTCAAATCCCTCGTTGCATTCTAGACAGTACATGCAACACCAATCATTTGCGAAGTGAGCTATTTGTGCAAGTGTGGTCAATGTATCCCTTGCCTGTAATAATAATAACAACACGTCAATTTTTTTCAAGGCATCCAGTTGTAAATGGTATGAATCTAATAGATTTGAATTATACCTCAATCTTAGATATCACCTTCTTCTCACATAACATAACAATTGAGGAAGGACAAATCTTGACCACTCTTTACATAGGCAGAGTTAGCCAAACTATGTTTTGCAATTGCTAACGTGAAAATTATTATTAATCCATATTTTAGTCAGCTCCTATCGAAGACGATCTAATTATTCCTATAGAAAGTTAATCTTAAATTTTTGACCTTATCTCTTGACCAAATTATTGAAGTATTCTCAGTCATGTTCTGCTTTGTGTGATCTACCCATCTGTGTCTACTCTACCTTCTAACCCAGTGAATGAAACCTATACATATTGATCCGTAATTTGATATTGTTGATTTGTCATCAAGAGGTCGCATGATTTGAGAATGTAAAATATAAAAATATTCTATAAACATCGGAGGCGAAATTTAGATTTATGATTTAGAGTTTTTTATGATGATTTTGATGAACAAACATAATTTTCAAACAAATATTTTAGAATGCAAATACATTTTCCTTGTCAATAAGGTTTTATATCGGGAATTGAGTGAAAGTTGTTGTCTTTGTAGGTAGTTGTCGCGAAACAACTCGACATTGATGGTCTTTCAGGAAAAAGAATGTAATAGTACTTGAGAGAGCGATAATGTTATCTTACGCGGATACACCAATTGCCTTTATATAATATACGGGTGATCGAATAAGGCATGATCATATTGTCTTATACGTTAAAATTATCATCCTCGAAATATTTGGTTTTTGTCCTTATCAATCGTGCTAAAAACAACCAATTACATCTTTCACAATACAATGTTGCGTGTTTTTGTGAAGATTATTTTTTTACTTGGTCAATAAAACTCACTAAAAAGCAAAAACTTATTATTATACACTACTATTACCAACACCCACCACCATAAAAACCATCCACCGCCACTATTTCTTCCACCAATAGTAATGTTACCGCCTCCACCATTCACAAACACCCGCCACCGCTTATACTAACCCTACTTCCACTACCACCATTAGAATTAATATAGTTTTTAGTAAAATTATTTATTAATAAAATTATGTATTTATGTTAGATTATTAAAGGGACATTTATAATAGAAATTTAATTAATCATTATGAACAATCAATGAGACACTAATTAATAAAACGTTTAAAAATGGTTAAGTTGAACAAACCCCAGCGGTAAATTTATCTTTGCCAAGGAAAAATCCTGACCAATCTTTACATAAACAAATCGATAATAAATAATTTCATATGTTTTGATCTTGATTCGTGTCGTTCGTTTAGTTATTACATAACATGGCAATTGATTGCACCAATTTTTTAAAATGGACATGTGTTTTATCGAGTTTATTTTAACATTAGAATGATCAACCACGTTTTATACTTTATAATATAGCGTTACACATTTTGTAGCGTTACGAAATTAGCATAATATGTTTTTGTTCACCAATACCCGCCACCACCATAAAACCATATGAATCCACTTTTTTTATCCACCACCACCACCACCACCTAGTGGCGGAGCCAAGGGTTGACTAACCTGGCTCTAACCCCTTAAATTTATAATAACTACATAAATTGTTTAGTTTATTTTATAAATAGTACTTTGTCCATATATATTTATGGTTTAGTCCATCAAAGTTTACATGTTTTTAAAAAAAAAAAAAAAAATAGGCCTCCTCAATGTCAATTTTTGACTCCACCACTGCCACCATCACTGCCGCCCATCCCATGTAGGTTGTTGGAGGCAATTCTAATTTTCAATCACAAATGCCATGTATGAGGTTTAGATTGAACAAAATTTCGTCAATTGATTAATTTCATTATTATTTTTTCCGTGTATATATTATTTTTTGTATTGCAATATTGGTGAACAAAAACATATTATGCTAATTTGTTCACATGATTGGTAGCCTATATTTGTGGCGTTACGAAATTAGATATAATTTTTACCCGCCACCACCATAAAACCATATGAATCCACTTTTTATTATCCACCACCACCACCACCACCTAGTGGCGGAGCCAAGGGTTGACTAACCTGGCTCTAACCCCTTAAATTTTTAATAACTACATAAATTGTTTAGTTTATTTTATAAATAGTACTTTGTCCATATATATTTATGGTTTAGTCCACCAAAGTTTACATGTTTTTTTTTTTTTTTTTTTAAAAAAAATAGGCCTCCTCAGTGTCAATTTTTGACTCCACCACTGCCGCCCATCCCATGTAGGTTGTTGGACGCAATTCTAATTTTCAATCACAAATGCCATGTACGAGGTTTAGATTGAACAAAATTTCGTCAATTGATTAATTTCATTATTTTTTTTTCCGTGTATATATTATTTTTTGTATTGCAATCAATTTTATTTTAACATTAAAAAATCATGATATACGGTATAGTACCAAAGATAACAGGGGTACCATTTGGGTGATCCAACTACGATCATGAAAATATTGTCTTGTATGATATCATCCCTGAAATATATGGTACCTTCCTTTATCAAAAGTTTTAAAAACAACCAACCACATCTTCCACACTACGATGTTATCGATGTTGTAACGACAACATAAAATTAATATTGTCCATCACTACTCACCAAAGATTCACCGTCACTACTTCTTCCACCACAAACCAAATGAGCCGTGGATTTTGAGGAGAGAGGGAGAAAAAATTCTTGGCAAGTTGGATACATGTGAAAAATGGACTACGATAAAAGAACAAAAATAAATATAATTGTGCTTGGCTCCGCCCTTAACCACGACTAATCTTCCGGCCTCCACCTCTTCTACTACTCATTGTCGCAGAAAATGTCTATTGATATTATTTATCAAAGTACTTATTAATAGAAATAAATATTATAATTAATTAAGAAAACATTTATAATTAAAAAATGATTAGTCATTTATTATGAGCAATTATTGAAACACTAATTAATAAAACACTTTATAATGAATAGATTATTTATTATGTGCAATTAGTGAAACACCTAATTAATAAAGAAATTATGGTATTTAAGTTGAACAAACCACCATTGTTGATTTATCTTTTCTATCAATTCTAACCAAGGTGGAACACTGGTTAGAGGCCACTCTTATGACACAATAGGTCATGAGTTCGAACCTCCCCGTTATAATTTTTGAAATTCCATATCTTGACTTGAGTATTTATTTTTCATTCATAATATTGGAATTAACGCCACACATGCGAGTTGTAGGGTGTGGCACGGAGCACCGCGGCCCTTGATTTATCCTTGTCTGGACAAATCCTGACCACCACTAACAAAGGCAAACTTATCCTAGCTTTGTTTTGTACTAATGATATTATCGCTAATACTTCTGTTGCTTCTATGTATTAAAAAAAAACACCTCGTATAGGGGAATATGAATCTGTAAGTTGTGTTACCATCGTTTCCTGACATATATTCAATCAGTCTACATATATAGTTTCAGTTGTTTCCACAAGCATATCAAAATTCATGACTTGTATAATCGGCGATATTCAATCAAAAATCCTATCATATATTCCTATCGAGTATGTCTTAAGCTGCAAACTTGGTTTCTATTTTTCTGTTGACTTATGTGGGTACTCGAAGCTTTGTTTGGAATACTATGATGGAGTTCTTAAACTTACATGGTCTGATCGGGATGAACAAGATGATGAAAAATGTTTTACAAAATACTTACAAAGATATAACATCCCATCTCTAAAAAAAAGAAATACAGCTACACGGCAGGCTTGATTTGGTTACAATCCTTAACCTTCCAAGACTAGACCATGAAGGAACTAAAGTAGTCACTGGATTTTGTTAATCTTTCTGATAACATTTACAAGGTTATTAGAATTCAGGATCCCATTTACTGTACTTCCAAATACAAAGGATCAGTTCAAGTATATACTCTCGGAGGAGGTGATAGCAGTTGATGGACAAATGTAGGAGAAGTTAGTTATCACTAATGCTCCAGTTATGATATATTACGTTCCGACGGTATACTTTGGAATGGGATCCCTTCATTGGTTGGACCGGTACCAACGGAAAATTATTGCTTTTGATTTGGGAGAGCAAAAGTTCCAATATTTCCCAACTAATAACAAGAATTGTACTTACGAAAGCAATCTCAAGCTGTTGGGAGGTTTTGAGCATTGCCAATGTGGATAATAGCGTGCAGACATATGGTCATTGAAATATGAAAAGAACTGTGATCAGACAGATGATATCCGTGTAGAAAGTGGGATGTCAATCTTGGAATTGAAGTTTGGAGTTCAATATACCAACTTTTCCTTCTCCTCCCAAACGTGATTTGGATAGCTATGAGATGTTTGCCATTACAGCATTACTAAAAACAATGAAAATCTCGGGAGATATATGAGACTTGTTATATATTTAGTACTAAACCGTTAAAATAATTTTTTATTTAAAATATGCCCCTACATCTCTTAGGAATAAGTCCTTTATTTTATCTGTAATCATGATTTAAAACTTCATTTTGATTCTTAACACAAAAACATCCTTACACAACAAACTAATTTTGCTGCCCCAGTCTCGTGTTGCCCCGAAGTCAAACTTCGTTGACCTTGCCTCAGGGCCGGCCCTGACAATAGTTGCAAAATATTCACTCTACTCCAAATCTTGAGTTTTTTCTAGTGCTCTCGTTAACTAGAGATTCTCATCCTGGCCCTCTCTTTTTTTTCAAAAGTAAGGTTGCTAAAATTTCAAGCAAAAAAGAAATTGGGAGAATATTTTATACTCCGAAATATTTTTAGCCCCACATTCTGAATTCCTGGCTCCGCCACAGTTTATGTCTATATTTGTTTAGGTTGCACAACTCCATTTTTCAAAGCCTTGGGACTATGATGGTCTTCAGAATTCACAATAGAGCTATTTAGTGCAGAGTCAAGTAATGAGTTTTATTAAGCCGGTGAAAGAAAGTCAGAAAAATTTGTCACTATATTACATACAAATTTGTAAATTAGGAACCGTCTGTGATGGGTCGGCCTCATATCCGGTCATGCCACCGGATCTAAACGGCCCTCCGCCTATTTTCCTTTATTTAATTTCAGGAATGCTTATTTTTATTTAATTTAAGGAAATTGTTTATTTCTGGAATTTCTTATTTTCGGATAAATAGAGCTATATTAACATGCCAAAAAAATGGTGTTTGGCATACCAGGTGGCATGGCAAACCATTTGCTACACTATGGGAAAACCACTGAGCGATCGAATTTCTAGCGAGCGATATTAACAATATCGTTGGCAATAAAGTCTTTATCGCTGGAGATAATAATTATATCGCCAGTGCTATTAACTCTAGCGCCAACGGCTAGTTCTTCATCGCTATAAATATGTAACTTTCAAACTCAAAACTTACCCCAAATTTTTTACACAAAAAATTTCTCTTCTTCTCAATCTATTCTCTATTTCTCAATCTAATTTATTTCTTCTATTTTCTCCAAATGACACAATTAACCCAACTTGATTCGGCAACGCAACTTGATTTTTCTGGAGTAGTGCTTGAAGGTGCCTTTGAGAAGATTTGTGATAGATTTAAAGAAATAAGTAAGAAGCAAAGAAGTCTCCAAGTTTTGGATATCAACCAAGTCAAAACCGCAACTAGGAGAAGGCAAAGAAAGGTTAAAGGCAAGAAAAATCAAGGCAAAACAAATTTGAAGCCAAAGAAGAAGATAAACAAAGGAGACCCCGTTCATGAGCGCATTGATTGGAAATTTGGTGAAATGAAGAAGATTAACTAGATGAAGAACATTGTCCCAAATTTTTATTTTTAAAGTCTAGTTATATTTATTTTGGAACTTATATTGTCTTGTTTTTATGTCTTGTAAAAATTACTATTAAGAAATTTGAATTTGAAAATTTTAGTATTGTTGAAAATTAAGCTTAATTCTATTCGTAATCCAATCTTGAATTTTAATTAGAGTTAAAATTTTAAAACTTTTAGGACTTGACAAATAAGTGGACAATTAAGAAATTTTAGGACTTGACAAATAACTTTTACCACATATAAAGTGGACAATATTTGGGCAAGCAACTTAAAATCTCGAAACAACTTCCATATTGGAAGTCTTGTTCGAGATGCTAACGATATTCCGCAGACGACACCTTTGTTTAAGTTCCAAATAGGTTTCACCACTCCTTAGATTTGGACCTTCTTTGGAAGCAAAACAAGATACTTAGTAACATCACGACTGATTATAGTGAAGCGATTACTCAACCCTGTAACATCACGATGGTTGGGGTTCATTGTTTGTTCTTTAAATCTCCTCAAAACCCTATCCCAAAAAATAACTTGACGAGATTCTTCTGCGAATAAAGTCTCAATACAATGAACATAACTTCTGCAAATACATTCATCTTCCGCAATTGTAAATTTTGGTACTCTCCTCCTAATTCGAACTCTATGATTTTCCGCAGCATGTTGGTTTGCTATGAATTCAGCCATGCTCGCATTATCATCCATTCTCTATGAGGAATTAGAAGATCAGAAAAGAATTGGAGATTGAGAAATTCTAGAGAGATTTAAAAATTCTGGTGTGAGTTAAAATGGGATTGAAATCAAGTATTTATATGGGGGGAAATGGTAGCCGTTGGCTGTCGATTTAATGACCATCGAGAGATTAATTTACCATCGAGCGATTGAGGCTCTATCGCCGATGGAAACTCTGTCGTGTATGCCTATATGCTCGGAAAACATATTGGCATATGAGTTTGGCAGTTTGGCATACCCATAGTGGGTGCATATATGCCAAATATCATGTTTTGGCATGTGCATAGGAATAGGCCTTAGGAATGTGATTTCTCTATAAATAGGAGACAAGTCATATGTAGCAAAACACATTATTAATCAACCAAAACAAAGATTTCTCACTCGATAGGTAAGATGATGACAATGCGTATGCTTGTAGATTGCTGGGAAACTTTCCAATTGGAAGAGAAATTCTGTTTCTTGAGCCAATTCTCAGAAAATACCAAAAAGGAAACTCGATTATTATGGTTATTCAAATGTAAAGTGAAATATCCGAAGATTTAGAGTTGAGCAAGGTAAATAATATGATAATGATAATTATTTTCTTATCTCGGTTGTAGTGTTATATTATCTGGTTATAATTAGTATTCGTGTTTTTGCTTTGTAGTTAGCTCTTGCGAAATTAGTTGAGGAAATGACGTCCATTGAAGCTAAAGATTACATAATTGAGCTTAAATGTAACAGATTGTATAAATGGATGAGCGAGGTGAGTTTATTAAAAAAAAATTATCTCTTTATATCCTGGCATTTTTAGGGGCGACCCCAAAAGAATTAGGGGCGACTTTTTTATTCCCAACCCATATACACCGTTAAGGGATGTCCAAAAACGCGGAGAATACGTCAATGCCCTTACATAATCGGAAGCTATTTTGTGCCCGATTATTATAAAGAAATCGGAAGCTTAGTAACGATATTATACTACCGATTAATATCGATTTTGTGCCAAACGCGTATCTTGCTTCTATAACAATCGGAAGGAACAAGAAACCTCACTAGACTACCGATTATAGTAGCTTCTAAATTCCCAAAATTGGTGATTTCTTCAAGGAAGAAATTTGGGGCAACTTTATAAACGGAAGTCATATTAACTACCGATTATTCTAGTTTCCAAATTCGAAAAAAATGACATTTCTGCAAATACAAAATTTGGGGCAACCGATAATCGGAAGTCTTATTAACTACCGATTATTATAGTTCTCAAATTCAAAAATTGAGATTTCGAAAAACAAAATTTGGGGCAATCAGTATAATCTAAGTGAAAATACTTCATTTGACTACCGATTATACAGCTGTTCTAACAAAATAGAGCCGTTGGAACTCTAAACTCTATATAAGGATTGTATCCTTTACTCTCTATGGAACACAAATACCATTAAACTATCTCCAACATCATCTTCAACATAATGGCCCAACCATTCATTAATCCTACGGAGTTCACGATTGAATAAGATTTATCTTTATGTAGGCGCTATGTTCAATTCTATCCGAGACGAGGAGAAGAACGTAGGCAATGAGGCATAATGAGTATGAGTTATTTTGGGAAAATTCACGAAAAATTTTGCGCCGACACCGGTAACCCAAACAACCGTCACTCCGCTGATCTTTTTCTCGCGAGTTGATTCAATAAAGGAACACGTCGAAGAATTCGTCCATTTAACTTATCTTGTGAATCAATATCGATTGAGGGGTGAAACCAATGATGAGGTTATAAAACGATCTCTCGGGGAATGGCGGAGATGGAAAAGATCAAGTGATCGCTGTCGTAGGCGTCAAAAATAATTACACTTTCTTACTACTCAAAATATATAATGAAGTAAGGGCAAGAAAGGATCGTTCCCACATAGAGGTCTTAGGTTGTCAATATGTTATGATTTCCTACAGGTAACAAGGGGAGATTTTCTGAATTTTATAATCTAAAAGTAAAGTAAAAGCAAATAAAGAAATAAACACGCAAATCAAGGATGCGAAATATTGGATAAAGGTTTCATCTTCAATTGTAAACAAGTTTATGAATATATGAATAGAATTCGTATTTAATCTCGCTATCATCAAAAGACCTAATCTCACGAGATATTCCAGCTGCACCAGCACCAGTTATTCTCCCAGCTACAGATACCATCATGGCTCGAATCACCTGAGTGCAATCATCCATCAAAACCAAACCAGACTAGAGTGCAACACATTCCATTCTCGCCTCCCAAACAACCCGCAATGCCATGCCAAAGAACCACAAGCCAACACCACCCGCAATGCTTATTGCAAACAAGAACTCCTTCACATACACAATCACGACGCAGCTCACAATCTCCATGAATCACCATATCCAGCTTCTGAACCGAGTCCCTGCAATATCACTCATAATTTCAGCTGCACTTGGACTCATAACAGATGCATCTTCCCCAGCACCATTTTCTCATCTCAATTGCACCAGTTGCGGCAATAGCAACAAACATCTCTTCTTCCATGTAAACATCAACCACAATTGCTTCACTGACATTCTTCCAATCTCAATAAACCCTTGAGAATCGGCATTCCCTTCTTTCTTCATTTCTGAATCTCCGCCAGGACAGCAGCTCCAATTCCTCCATTGATGGCAATCTTACAAAGCAGCAGCATTTTAACCCATCTATTATTCTTCATGAATCGAAAGCAAACCTACATTTCAAGAATCAAAACAGAATTTCAGAACCCATCGTTGTTTTCTCAGTCAACAACAACCTCAATTCCTTCCTTGAACTCGAGCAACAATTCTTCTTCCATCAATCGGCAAAAGCAAACTCGTTGTTGTTTAAGTCTCGCCCCTGAATCTCTCTATCTGGTTCACAACAACACCCAACAATAACCTTCTTCTAATTATCAGTTCAGCGCTGCAATTCTCAGCCAAACTTGAAATCACAAGAGACCCATTCTCTGATTCTTCTCACAGATCCACCACATCGAGTCTCAGCAGCATCTCTAACAGCGGCAACAAAGGAGAGAAGAAATAAAGGGGAAAATGAACCCTAGTTCTTCCTTCTCGACCAAAATGAGGTCTTTAACATTGGGACGGCTATTTGCACCCCAAAACTGTATACAAGCCACCCAGTAGTATCCCCTTAACCTGTGAATGGCTCCAGATAGACCTGCTTGTGAAATGACAATTTTTCCTTTTGCACTTTTGTGAAATTACTGGCGATTTTTTCTTCTTTCGTTCAGAATGACTCCAAACACCTGTATACTCAAAAGTAAACATAAGATACATAATTCACATGAAAAATAACAAAGAAAGCATAATCAATATATAATAAATTTAGGTGTTTTAGACACTTATCATCAAGCTTCCGTTATGAAGCTCATTTTAGAATCCTTAGGGCGATGGAAAGATTTAATCCATTTAGGACTCGTCCAACACGTCCACGACGCTAATCACAATACCTTGTAATAGAATTGCGGGAGTTCAATGTAAAATTATGATGATGTGTAGGTGATATTGTTATGAATTTCAAAATATTTATTAAAATCGGAAGTTTTAATTGTTGATCTAACTACCGATTATACTCCAACGGCTAGTTCGTTCAAAAGAAACTAGACGTGCCTCGAAAACCACACACAATCGGTTGATAATACATATTGATAAACCTCCGATTATACTACTCTAATGAAACTGAGAACTCTGTTAACAAAACATCCTATAATCGGAAGTATATAACAATAAATATTTACCGATTACGCATAATTGGGTGCTTTGTTCAAACATTTCCTACCGATTGTGTGTAATAATTATACTAATTTCAGTACAGTCTTGTAAAAGTACGCATCAACGGCATATTTTCAAAAAAAAAAAGAGACATTGGGTCTCTCATCTATATAAGGAGGGTAAACTCTTCTTATTTATGCACCAAACAACACATATATAGCATCGTGTATTCTACAAATAGATTTTCCATCGTCTACTCTTGTGAATTCATTCTATATCTCAACTTACAAGCATGGCAACGTATGACGCAGCAAGATTTAGTCATTGTGAAAACATGGTATCGTGAGACAAGACGTGAAGATGTCATAGCAGGAAGGTTAACACCCGAAGTATTTTGGGCGAGGGTATATAGCCAATTTGTGCGAGTATGGAAATCCAAAGCAAAGATCACTCCAACAAGTTCATGATCGTTTCCGACTTGTCCAAAAAGGGGTAAATGGTTACATAACCATACAAAAGAGGATGTTTGACACTAGACACTTAAGCTTGTCGATCCAACAATTCGTAAGTATAACGCTCGGTTATTCTTTTAAATAACACCGGGTGTCTAATCTTTCTTACTAAAACGAAGTTGACATTATTCTATGTTTGTTTATGTAGGAGACACTCGCAAAAAGACAGTACTTAGTGGAAAAGGGTGAATAATTCACTTATGATGGAAGTTATGAATTCCTGAAGTCCGTCACAACAGTATAAATGTTGATTGATGGTTACAATCGGAAGTTATTATGATGGGAAGATTTTCATCTTTTTTGTCAGACTTTGGTGACAATCAGAAGTTTATGCAATATGTTGTCTACCGATTCTGGGATTTTTTTTTATTTTTTTTGTCAGAGTTTGTTGTCAATCGAAAGTATATGCAATATGTTGTCTACCGATTCCGGGAAAAATTTTCAGTTTTTTTTTTGTCAGAGTTTGGTGACAATCGAATATTTATGTAATATGTAA
Organism: Papaver armeniacum; assembly: GCA_023531295.1. NCBI lineage: Eukaryota > Viridiplantae > Streptophyta > Magnoliopsida > Ranunculales > Papaveraceae > Papaver > Papaver armeniacum. The sequence continues at coordinate 233,124 of JAJJWW010005834.1, read as the reverse complement.
TCTACCGATTCTGGGAAAAAAAATTCAGTTGTTTTGTCAGACTTACAATCGGAAGCTAAATTCCAAAAGTTAGTAACCGATTATAATATTGATTGAGTCTGTTTACAAAAGCTTGTATAATCGGTTGATATATTAAAAAATATAACTACCGATTATAGCTTTATACTTCATAGTATTTTCCAAAAAAACATGTACAAATAGGGCTTTCCAAAATACATCTTTCAAACATAACGATCATTCATCTTCATCATCCGAGGGAACCAATTCCAGTAGGCCTTCCGGAAAATCCTCCTTCATGAAGAGATCCCAATCCAACATGTTGGTCTCATATTGTTTCAACCAATCGTTACAATGATTCGTTGGGAAGTAATCACTCCAACCACCCAACGGAGGTAATGGGCAATCTCTCTTTACTCTTTACTCTTAAACCGATAAAATGTATATCATTCACAAATGCCATAAAAATTCTTCTATATTTAACCGATTCATCGCAAACCGTCCTTGTAGGTGTAAGCGTGTAAGAATGTCCATACTTAGGAGGAACAAAAAAATGTATCACGCAATTTAAAGCGTCCGCTAAGAGATATCCACATTTAGGCATTGTCATCCAATACTTGGATCTGATTGTCTTCAATCCCTTTCGGCACTTTACACGCGCAACTAAGTCTTTGAACTCTAATTTTTTATCGTGCATATCTCCTTGCTTCATCATCTCCATATAGAAATCCTTTTCCTTTTTAGTTGTACTGCCATCTTAGTTCTTAAATGTTTCCATTGGGTGACATCTTCGTTCACCGCCTCTCCAAAGTAACCAATTTTTTCTGTAGCGACGTGAAACCCACATTTGCCATCCCCATCAACCTCGTCGGTGGACAAAACAAATGGAACAATGAGTGGAGGGAGTTGTTTCATATACTCTTTCTATAATCGTATACCTTGATCGTGTTGGTATTCCATGAAAATCCCTAGGACAACGAAGAGTACCATACTTCTCTCTTATAGTCACCATTTCCGTTGATTGTGTTTGTTGCGAGTCGCTCATTTGATCAATAATTACGGAGCTAGTTTGGGTCTCCACTAACACAACTTATTCCACCGCCTCGGCTTGACTTACTTGAGAAGGCTTCGTAGAGACATTTGGCCTCACTTGTCGGGCGGTTGGTCCACTTTGATCTTTTCTTGGACGACCTCTTTTCTTGGGTTGCGGCTCATCTTCAAATTCAGCTTCCGAACGCTCATGCCTACACAATATTCTTTTATTAGACAAATGCTCCTTTAATTCTTTTCTTTCAATGGTCCTCGACACTTCGGTGTTTGGCCTACCCGCCCCCTTTTGCTTAATAGGTTCATCAACCTCCCTTAAATGAGGGTGAAGAGCTTGCTCCAAATCATGCATCAATATTTGCTTCTTGGTGCCATTTGTTGTAGTATAACGCTCGGTTATTCTTGCACATAATTCCGACTCCATGAACGACGGATCATCAACTACGGGGGTGCTTGGAGTGAAATTTAATTTCTTCCAAAATGGATGAATATCATTGGTGTCAATCACCTCGACGTACCTACCCATTTTATGATGACATGGGAGACCAATACTTATCATATCCTTGCAAATACAAATCGTATTCTTGTCATCGTAAGCTTTATATAACTTCAATTCTTCCATCATGTGATTTATTCCCTATTTTGAAACTTTATGAACAATGCCCCTTAGAAGCAATCTTTCCTTTTCATGTTCCGTAGGGAATTTATGTACACTAAATTGCATAGAATCCTTAATCTTTACGAGATCACGATTGGTGAATTCATGGATTGCTTCTTGGATTGACACAACTCCATTTTGACTACCTAGAAGTATTTTCTTTAATCGTCCATAAGACCCCTCTGCAATGCTTGTCGCCTCGTTCTTGAAGTTACGATATTCATATGTCCATGCATACACAAACCTATCCTTAATCGGTAACCATTATGTTTTACAATACTCAACGTATTTTGGGTAGTTCTTGCCATATTCATCCTCAAATTTCTTCAAGTTATGTTCGTAAATTTCCTCGGTCTTTGACCAAGCGATCTTGTCCCATGCTTTCATGAACGCTCTCCAAATCATTCCATCCTCCTTCCATTTTTCATCAAATAACCTCTTCTCTTCCTCTCGTTGTTCCACGGTTAATTTACTAATGCGCTCGTCCTCTTCCTTCGACCTCTTGGTACCCTTCCTTGGTTTTTTAGATTGTAAATGGTGATGGCAATTGTGTTTGAGGTTGCATTGAATGTGCCACGTACATTGCAAGTTTCAGGCTTCAGGAAACACTACCGCTATTGCATGCATTAAGGCTTGATCGTTATCCGTTACAATAACCCTTGGAAAATCATCGCCATTATAAATGGACCTCAACGTATCCAACATCCAAATGAAACTCACGTTGTTCTCATGATCTATTAAACCCCATGCAATCGTAAACGTGTTTTTATCCGAAGTGTGACAAGCAATGTTCAACAAAGGCATGTTATATTTGTTTGTCTTATATGTGGCATCTATCAACAAAATTTGATGAAAACACTGAGCCAATTTTATCATTTAGGGATGTACCAAGAAAATACGTACCACTTTACCATCCTTTTCTTCCGTTCTCAACGTGTGGTCGTGTGACTCAGCTAACCACTGCGATTGTTGCATGACCGTTCTACCATCCCATTCCGTCCTTTTAATCGTAGATAGGGCCGACTTAATTGTAGACATTGAAGACAAGTTGTCGAGGTCGTCCGCCTTTATTTTACTTAAGATCGCACTCGCCTTTTGGATACGTATAGACCTCACCGTCTCCATTTCATGTGGTTTTAACTTCGCAACCATTACATGTCCAATAAGAGTATCCGGATTATCGTGGTTGTGAAAACCATTAGCAACTTTAGACATTTTCCAATCTTTACTTTCCTTACCATCGGGCTTATAGAAGACAATCTTAAATGGGCATCCAATATGAGTTCGGTACTTCTTCCTCTCCGTCTTCCTTACATACTTATGATTCTTTCCCTCGTGACTCTTTTTCTTCCCACCTCACTCACAAACCATTTCAAACCTAATGTCCTTCACGCAAGGGTTCTGAACTACCACGCACATCTTCTCTTTTGCCTTGTTCATAAGCCATTCCTTTGCTTCCTTCTTACTTCCAAATATCTAAATGCGCATATAACAAACCAAAAAAAATAAGCATAACCATCTAACATACATGATTGGAAGAAGAAAAGATAATTCATGAACATACCAAATCGTTTGCATAGTGTAGGGAAGTATTAGGCCTCAAATAATAATCGTCATCAACCGCTACAACAGCCTACGCACAACAACAACAAGTTATGCATTAGCAATCGGAAGGAAGTTTAGATAATAAGTAAACGATTGTAAAACAATCGGTAATTTAATACTATACAACATAACCGATTATGAACAATCGGTAGTCTTGTACGACCATAGTCTACCGATTAACGACATACACAAATGAACAATTTTTCTGTATAAAAAGCTTCAATAATCGAAGGGAATATAAATTCATAAACCAACCGATTATTAAATATCAAGATTTACGAATATTTCATTTTTTGGAGAAATTCGTATTTGGGGCGACGTTATATAATCGGACGTTTATTTATGTATGCAACTTCCGATTGCGAGAAATTGAAGCTTCAATTTGGGGATTTTTTTCATATTCGGCAGATTAATACATCAAAATATATCTGATTGTGGATAATCGGTAGATATTGTACTAAGTTAACTACCGAATATATGTCGTTCATGGCATTCAATGCACGCAGAAATCGAATTTTCACGTTCAAAAACACACACAAACTCACATAACATGGATAACTTGGGTATTAGAGTTTGATAACAACATACATGTACGTTTGATGCATCGTTAGCTTCGATCTCGGGTGATTCTCCATTTTCTTCCATGAAAGCGTCGTCTAGGGTTTCATATTCATGAAAGTTTGGATCATTCAACATATACCCCAAATCGTCATCTCTAAACGGTAGTGAACCTTGAACTTCGATAACTTCACGTTCTTCTTCGTACCCATCCATGTTTATGGAAGTTGGCAACGATCGGGAGTTGGCGACATATACCCCCTTCTTCTTCTTTTTTTCCTCTTCTTCTCTCACTCAATCGGAAGATATCTCACAATGACCCAAAAACAATTTCCAAACACTAATATATAGACCCCAGATTACCGATTACAGGATTTTGCTTCCGATTATTTGTTTAATCGGGAGGTCTATAAGTTGTATACTTACCGATTATAGCAGATTTCAAAATTCACGCAACCTATAATCGGTAGGTTGTGGAACCTATTTGGCTTACGATTATGGCTACATCCAAATCAAGAACCACGTGGTTATGCCTGGCTCTGTACCCTCTAAACCTATGGATTTTGGCACAAGTTGGATTTGGGGCTTCGTATAATCGGACGGTAAGAAGTAATAAACTCTACCGATTATGGTAGATTTCAAAATTCATCACATGAAGGATTTTAGAAAAAACTCATTTTGGGGCAACTTATAATCGGTAGGTTGTGGAACCTATTTGGCTTACGATTATGGCTACATCCAAATCACGAACCACATGGTAATGCCCGCTCTGTACACTCAAAACCTATGGAATTTGGCAAGGGTTCGATCTCAGGGCTCCTTATAATCGGTAGGTTGTTGTTGTTAACTCTACCGATTATGGTATATTTCAAATTCCCTCACATGAAGGATTTTAGAAAAAACTCATTTTGGGGCAACCCATAATCGGATGGTTTGGTAATATATTTAACTCCCGATTAACGCTGCTTCCAAAACACGAACCAAGTGGTTATGGTCGGTTTGTGTACACTCAAAACCTATGAAATATGTCAAAGGTTGGATCTCGGGGCTCGTTATAATCGGTGGGTTATATAATTATATACCCTACCGATTATGGTAGATTTCAAAATTCATTACGTGAAGGATTTTAGAAAAAACTCATTTTGGGGCAACTTATAATCGGTAGTGTATGTAACCTATTAGGCTTCCGGTTATGGCTACATCTACAGCTCAATCCAAGTGGTTATGGTTGGCTCTGCACCCCTCAAAACCTATGGAATTTGGCCAAGGTTGAATATGGGGCTCCTTATAATCGGTAGTCTTTACAATTGGATAAGCTACCGATTATAAAAGGGATTATTAGCCAAAGTATGTACACAATAATCGGTAGGTATAGTTTCAATTTAACCTACCGATTCACCTTTAACCTACCGATTATGGTGTAGGCTCTCGATTATATAAGGGGCAGATTGGCCTTTTTTGTCTTTTAGTGTCGCCCCTAATTCTTTTGGGGTCGCCCCTAAAAATGCCAGGCTTTATATGATTTATCCTTGAGTAATTCTTATACCCTTGATATTCTTGTTGAAACAGATTCAATGTGATTTATACGATGTCTTTCATTCTTCTGAATATATCCCTAAAGAATTCAAAGAGTGGATGATCTGGAAGCAGTTGGATCAAACTAACAAAACATACCATGTCCAAAATTATTAAAATCTCCGAACTTGAAGAAAGAGCATATGAAGTTTATCTACAAGACATGGGAGTTCGGGTGCCAGATGAGTGGATGGGATTCATTTAACACTTGTTCTGATTTGACCTCAAAGATGAAATTATATGAGGTATTTTTAGTTACCTTTTAGTTATTTAATTTATCTAACTGATTTGGTTTCTAAATTTTCATTTAACTTATGGTGGGTTTGTTAGCAGAATTTACCGTTTCCAAGAATTTATAATCTCATGGGATTATAAATTTTGGGATTCATTTAAATTCCTTGTGTGTTTGGTAACTCAAATAAAATTCCTAAAATTTATAAAGTTTTCTTGTTTTAAAGTCTTTGTACCATTTGGCATCACCCTCAATCTTAAAATTGCATTAATATGGGATTTAGAGTTAAAAAAAAATGGGTCCATAAATCCCTTGATAAGTTTCCCAACAAATCTTGGGGGGTCGGATTCCATATGGGATTTCTTGGAAACTCAATCCCGCTGAAAAAACGTGATTCCAAGGATTCGGGCACCCAAACGTACAAAGGAAAACGTAATTCTACCAAATCCCTTGGACCCATAAATTCCACCTTTAAAATTCTACATCCAAACTGATGAGTAAGGAATTAGGAAACTTGAGAAAAGAAGAGTATCCACGGGGAGAATTCCATCGTCGATTATTATCAAGACTAAGGTCAAATACGGAACTTCTTTTAGAGGTACTTGCATCTGACAGGAAAGTTGTAGAACATGAAGATGATTATCAGGGGGCTTAATGATGAAGAATATCAGCACATGATGTAGTCCTACCCTGTAACGAACATGGATTAATTATTAATAAAATATGATAAAGTGAACTCTGATCATTATTTTGTGAACGATAAAGAATAAAAAAAAGAGACCAACTATTTGTTATTGTATGGAAATTGGAAACTTGTGTGTTAAATGGAAAATATTTTTATTAAAAGGTAAATATAGATTCTGGCTTAGTGATACAAAAAAATCTCCAGTAGGAAAGGCAGGACTTCATTTTGTATTGTGTGTTGGCACGCTGATATAAAACTTGGTATTAGTGAAATCGTCTAGAAGTGGGTTATATCCATCTTTGGTCCTTGTCCTTGTGGGGAGGCCGAATTCCTCCATAAATTGATCTGTACCAAGCTACATTCAAGAAAACATGTTAGAACTACAATGTGTTTAGAAGAATCCAATCTCCCTAAAATTAGAGTTATCTTCGAAGACTTACAGTGATTGTTCTTCTTTTCTTCCCTTTCTTAGAGGCTTGATCTTTTACATCAGGCTTCCAGCCAGAACAATAATGGTCCATCCGTTCCAAAAGCCAGAAATCCGTTGGGAAAAAGATATCAGCATCACCCTACAAATAAAAAAACCTTGAAGCTTTATTACTTAGTTCACAATTTGGAGGAGATTTTGACAGATAATAAAAGAAAGAGGAAATAAGAACTTCAACAAAATACAAAGTGCTCCAACTCAAGATTGAGCTCATTTTTTGAAGGAAATCGCACGATTCTATTGTTTATTTTTCCCCAAAAGAATTATGCATTCCTCGCTGGAAAATGTTAAGAGCTACCAGGAAGTAAAAGAAAAACTTGTGTAGGAAAGAACGGTAAAACAAACCTTTGCATCTAAATAGCTGTTATAATCCGTACTGCTACCATCTTTCTGCAGAATTGGAAGGAAAAAGGGTCAGCCTTACCACTTGTAAAGAAATAGAATTGATAAATATGAAGTGGATATTTTTCCAGAGACATCTATCGAAAAACTGCTCTATCTTGGTCAGTAAATCATCTTATACATGTGCTGACCCATTAAGTTGTATGATGTGCGCTAGAAATGACTCGTTCTTTTCTAAATTATGATGTCTTAGATTTAAGCGCACTTACTAAATACTTCACCTTATGATAAGTAAACAATACCAAAAAAGAAAAAAGAAAAAAAAAAGGTGCAGGGATTCTCGATGGTTATTTTGGATTTCGCTATCTGCAAACCATTTTAACGAAACATGGCCTTATCAACATAATCAAGCTGAAGATACCACTGAAGGGGTATATTGGTAAGAATCGCCCACCAAGATGTCTCACAAAAAAATTTAAGCTATCGAGTAATCAATAATTGAAGTGCTTTCTTGCTTGGAATAAGGACAAAAAAAAAAAGGAACTGCACTGAAACAATTGAATGCTTTGCCCAGATATAAGAGAATACCTTGGTAGAAACCAAAGGAGCTCTTTCGCCATGTATTCTGACATCGGGGAGGTAACTGAAATCAGAAGCAATCAAAGACATCTTCGGTAGTGCCCCATGCAAAACCTCTAAAAGTTGCTGCATTTTCAAAAGCTCTGCCATAAGTATCTGAGTGTTTTAAAGTCAATGGGACTGTTCCAGAGTTTTTCTTACCATACAGCCAGTTGGCAACCAAGATCTTCGGGGTTTTGGGAAAGCTTTGGACCAAATATTTCTTGCTGCCGTGATCGCTCTGGATCCCCCAGTAGTGTGGTCCTTCTCCAGATCAATTATATCAATACAACTCTTGATCAGTTGATCTTGTAGTGGCTTATAGATCTCAGAGATATTTGAGCTACAGTGAATCAGCGACAAAATGTACAGTTAAAAATAGAATATTTAAAATGGCCTTTTCTCCTGCAACATATTCATTTCTCTCACCTGTCTCGCTGCTTCTGGAGCCATACTTCCTGCCATGGAGAAACTTGATTTTCCGAATATACAAGATCGTGAGGAAGATTATCAAGCACCTACAATTAAAAACAAAAATTGCTATCAGTAAATAAAAGTTGATATTCTACAAAGAAAATATTCAAATTTAAGCTTGTTATTTGCTACGTTTAGTTTCATGTAACCTATGAGAGGGACCAGAAAAAAGTTGATATGCAACCAGAACTTAAAAGGGTAGGATTAGGAATGAAAGCTTATTGATGCATCATAAGAGTGTGCACAATAGAAGATAGTATAAACCTCAAGCATTATCACCCAACAAGGCTGCAGGTCCGTATCCCCTGTTTAAAAGAAATCAAATAATCCATTATTAGTTACCAAAATACATACAACAAATATTTTAAATTTATGATTACGCATAGAAATGCTCATATGACAGGTGGTAATTAGAGGGTGAAGTCGATGGCAAAGAAAATACTTTCTCAAGCCGATGAAAGTTTTCTTCCTTTGGAAATTACTGTCTTTTGGGAATTCACAAGTATAAAGCACAAACTCGTACCCCTAATAGTCAAGTTTTTGTTATAACAGGGAGCTCTGACTCTACTAAGGCCTAAACTTTTAACAGCAAATTCATACCTATCTCCCAACCAACATAAGTATCTATTGAAATTGACGAGTAATTTTGAAATGCCAGGAACAGAATGGATATGAATGACGGAACAGAAACGAGAATAAATCCTATGACATACAATGTACTTAAATTAGTGTGCCTTGGGACACACATTCTGACCAGCATATGAACCAAGCACTGTTTTCTTTATTGCCTTCCAAAAATAAATTGCCAAGAGGATGAACAAAGTAATAGTCTTACATATCATCAAATATCTGAGGAGAGAAATTATGTTATTTCAAGTGCTTATATATTTGAAGTATCAGAGATTCAGAAGGCACAGGTTCATCTTCAATTAAGCCACGTGAATTCGCTTAATTGTTACCAATATGGAATTTACACATATGGAAGTTACACATATAATCTCTTTCCACCAGAAAAGAATAATTGCTCAAAAAAATGAACCATGGATCAAGTATTTGAGTTAAATTTAACATACCCCATCCACTTCGGTCTGCAGCATCACGACATTCAACTCGATACTTTGATAAGTGACTACGAACCTCTCCAACAGTTTCTAGTTGCTTCTTGGCCAATGAAGAACTAATTTCTACTGAGCTAAGCTCAAACAAGAACCCGCTTTAGTAAAATTGTGAGGGAACCGCAGGTACAGGAAGATAGTAATATTGGATTCTCACATAGCAAATATTTAAGGAAAAGGCTGCTAGAGATACATAAGATAAATCAAACGAATACCAACTAATTGTAATTGCAGAATAAATTCATGTACAGGATTTGAGTCAAATACTGATTTAGAAAACAGAGTTTGTTGTTTTTATTATCATCAGAAAATTTGTAAATTAACTATAAAAGAAGTAGCCTAAACCATTTTTATATTTTGAAAAACTGAATAACTACTTTCTTAGCAACTCCCGTGAAGCACACAAACCATTATTGGAATAATATTGTGTGCTCACTGTAAAAGTTAGAGCTCAACCACTTCTTTAATCTCTCTTAATCCAAAACCATATGTTAAATTAAACTATCATGCTCGGGAAAACGCAAGATGATTCAAAATTCAAATACACGGTAATGTTCAAGCTTAAGAGTACTACCATAAAAGCCATATCAGTCTCTTGAAAAATGAAAAAGATAAACTGATTACACGTACATGTATGTCATGCTATTATAAACTCTTGAAGGGGCATTCAGCATTATGTAATCCATTATGTTCTTCGCACAGCTTCCTGATCCACCTCCGATTTCATATATCTAATTTCAAATAATATAAAGAAAAATCTTAGTTTTGCATTAACCTGTCAAGTGTCAACGAAATAGAATAATAACAAAAAGTAGATCTAGCATGAAGCTTATGATCAACCAAATTTGAGAGAAGAAAACATAATTAAGATTCATGAAAAATAGACAAGAAATCTAACTGCAGATATAGCTATGGAGAAATCTAACAGTTTTGATTCCAATATTTCCTGAATCTAACAAGCATATGACAAAGATAAACATGAATTGGAACTAAAAGTTTCAGAATCGACAGGATCAGTTTAAAAGAGCTTACTTTTAGTGGAACTGAAAGATTAGCCGTTCTCATAATGGCTTCAGCAATTCCATGAGCATACCAGGGCTACAAGAAACAACAATTATTAATTTCCTTCATATATTCCCTTAAGTAGATAATACAAGAGACATCAACATACCTCAGTTTGACAGTGAAACGAAATATTTTAATGCATGACATAGATTGTCATATCGTGTGCAATTCAGAAACTAACCACATGATATGTTTGGCCTCAATACAAAGAGATTTTGGAAGGGGAATCAGTAGGTGTTGCATTTGCAAGTTTACTCAAGATTGCATATTTCAGCATTTTTCTATCCTTTTCAGCTAGATTTATTATTTGTTTGGCGGTACAAAACTTCCTTTTTGTCCTTTTAGAACTAAAAGTTTTATGTCTGGAAAAGCATCAACAGTGTCGTATCTATATGGTTACTTCAATTGCCAGCACTTCAGCCTTTTGAGCTATATCATCTTTTGGTGTAGCAAAATTTTTTTGTCCTTCCAGAACTAAGGCAATGATCAACTGAGCAGATAGATACTTTTGAATGGGAATATATATGATTTGTTAGTATCTGCAGTTTTGCTTAAAACAGAACTTTCTTCAACTACAATAATTCAGTTGTTGCAAGAGAGGTGGATCATGTGACAATATCACATTGCATGCACAAGTCTATCCTTAATAATGTTGCACTTCATAACCATCAGTTGTACAGTTAGAAGAATAGTTTAACAATCAAATGATCAATTCAAAAGAAGAAAAAAAATTTATAAAAAGCTACCAGTATTTGAAAATTGTGTGCTTCAACTACCTTCTAACTCTTAAAAATTTAGATTATAGCTATACACTCATCACCAACCCATTCAATTAGAGAGACTTTAAGCTTGCATCAATGAGTGAAAATACTTAAGTGGAGAAACTACAACTTAGTTCGCTAGTCGGTCAATGTGGAAATGGCATTATCATAACTGATGTGACATTACCATAGTGGACCAAAGTAAACCAAATCTTGGATGCGGTAACTAATACAAAAAGAAAAAACTAAGGGCTGAGAGATTAAAACTATGAAAGTAATAAGAAAACTGAGAGGGTTTACGTTTAAAAAAAAACTAATGATTTCACAGTTAACAAAATATCACCTTAAAGAGCTCCACTGGAGTAAACCATGATATATCACTCTGCTTGTAAATCTTATCCAAGTGCCGCAAGTAAGCCCTCCTGCCTGAAATACGTTAATGAACAAACAATCACACCACTGTCTAAAATTTAGCCACAGAACATTCTCTTTCCTGCACGTGGGAAAAAATAACTTTGAACAAAACCAAGGCTGGAAAGGGAGGGGCAACATTCTTTCACAAATTATTACTAGGTCCGCAAAAACTACTATCACTAAAAAGGAACACAACAAGAACTTATCTTTGACTGTTGACCCTAGAAAATAATGTACAAGACTCTCAAAACTTTAAAGAGATAGTGACGAAGTGTTTCATTTAAGGTTAATATATACATTCTGAGTGCTCTCCTTACATGGGCCAAATGAATAGAGCAGAAGGAGCATAGGAGCATGAACCCTTCGTTCAGCCAACCATCTGTATCTTGTAATACTGCTGCTAGCCAGTGAAACCTAAATGGAGCAGAATACAGCAAATAGAACCACAGCTAGGCCCTAGAACAGAGCCAAAGCATACCGGAACAAATAATTCCCTAATTTCATTTAAGTTACCTCAGGTTTAGTACTGATTCTATGTCTATTCCAGCGCTCACCTAATGATACTGATAATGATGCTTTACACCTTTTCTAAATGTTATGTATGTCGTTTGACATCAAATTGGATCAAATTAATAGAGGAAAAAAGTACACTTCAACAAGTGAACTTGATGAAAGAAGTATAAATGACCATATATATAGAAACTGGGAACTTGACAACGATAAACACATGGTTATATATTTGCATATAAAAAGTGGTTGGAATGCTACTAAGACTACCTCAGTACATCTATCATAAGAGATGAAGAAGTAATGCAGGTGGCTTTATTGCCTGTACCTAATCTTGACTAGCATTTCATCCTAGCTGTAAACTGCACAAGCTATCTAAGTAGAATGGCAATCAACGGCGAATGACACACCACAGATTCTGTTTGACACAGTGCTTACCAAGACCAAACCACATTCAAGTGGGTGGAAATTATCAAATTAATTCCGGAACCGTATGAACTACGCTGACTATTGAGTGAGTTTGCTAGAGTCTGGAATAGATGAATAAGCAAAACGAATAAAATCATTGATGCTAACGGTAAGTTCAATTACACAATTCACATATCAAGTCGACCTACCAGATCAAATATGTCAAGGCCTTTTCTAAAATTTATCACAATTCTTAGCACGTGGACTGTTTAGACTTATGCAGATTAACGTTTGTATCCAACTCTCCGTATAGTTACTGAGGTCGGCAATAGCCTTGTTCCTTGAACAGACAAGAACCTTTGACCTTTTGAGCCTACATTGAACCTAAATGCCATGGTTCCTCAAATAATGTGACGTAACACAAACACAACAAGAATTTGCTACATACATGTTTATACGATAATGGAACTAATTTCTACTGGAATTATATCATAATTTATCCAGTTTATAGTCGCCAGAGAAAACATACTAACTAGTCAAGCGAACAATACATAGTCATGATTTATATTTGGATTTACAAAAAACAAATGGAACATCTGAATCTCAGTTTCAACTATTCTAGCAATCCCATGGCAAGCTCTAACTTATAGATGACTGATATACAGCAAACTGGAAACCAATTAAGTAGGAAACACTCATAAATTTGCAGGACACTATTATTTCTTTTGATTCTTCCTTAATGGATCCGCCCAGACATCCAACCATTTTATGTTTTTTAGGGTTTAGTGAGCAAAGTACCTTCAAGTTTATTGAATTTGATGCTTGACTCGAGCATTCCAACAGAACCTGATCGTTTAGAGAAATACCCATAGTTTGGATCGTAGAGAGCAGAATGAATATAATCTCTAACCTACAAAAACAAAATTTAAACAGACTATTACCATTCACCATTTACTAACCCATAAGATGAAAGTAATCAAAATTCAAAATGAGAGAAATCATACAAGAATTGGGTCTTCTTCTCCAACAATGCTGGTAGAGAAGAAAGCTGAAGAAGATGGAGAAATCCTCGAACAAACTACTTAGAGCCAAAGAGAAAGAAGAAATAGTAAGAAACAAGGGTTTAAGAGAATTTTAATAATGAGTGATTAGGGTTTTAGTTTAGTTACTACCTTTAGGCGACGATCTTGAAGTGAAGAAGAAGAAGAAAGGAAGTTTTCTGATGGAGTGAATTTGAAATGACATCGTCGTATTCCTTCTTTCACTCTCAGTGAAGAGATCTTGGTCTTGGCAATAGTCGATGATGCTTTCAGTAGTAGGGGAAAAATGAAGAGTTCAAAAGGAGAATTGGTCTAAAGAGATGGTGGGTATTTGACAACCTTGACCTTGACCTTGACCTTATGGCTAAGGCAGGACAACAGACCTTATGGAAGCTTACATCCAATGATGCAAATGAAATGAAGCAACAAAAAAATTGTTTAATCTGAATGAGCAGTCACAACTTCAGGCTCATATCTTGAATAGAAACAGAACTATTTTGCTTCGTAAAAAGCTAATTTAAATTATTACCAAATTAATTTTTAACTTTTCAACTTCGAAAAGCAACTTTTTGAGGATCACCCTATAAAATCTTGATATTATGTGGATGTGGGGGCTTTCGACTTTCCTAGTCCATGGTTCAAAAATCAATTCAAATATAAGTTGCAAAAAAGAAAAAAACATTCGAGGTAAGCACTTTACTACAGACCAATAAAAACCACTATACCCATGGAAGGGATTCAAAAACGTCTAGTAAACTCTCGGAATACGTTGTTGTCAGAGTCCCATAATGATCCGGAATTCTTCATTATGTATTTGCTTTTGATTCAGTTTATTATTTATTGAACCCCTCTCGATTTCTAAATTCTTCTTCCACTTGTGCAGCTGCAATATCCTCTCTTCAATGGTATTTCTAGTTATCAGTTTTACAATCTTCATGTCTTCTTGTCCAATCCGATGAAGCCGGTCCATAGCTTGTTCTTCAACTGCAGGGTTCAGCCATGGCTCCAACAAGTACGCCCTGGATGCAACTGACAAGTCTATCCCGGTTTCCGAAGATTTAAATTCTACCAGAAGCACAGCAGGTGAATTTGAATCTTGGTTTCTGAATTTTTTAATCACATCGTCCCTTCTCTTCACAGTCGTAGTGCTATCTAATCTCAATACCCCAAAACCAGCAGACTTAAGTGGCTCTACGAGTAAGACCAGCATTTTTCTAAATTGTGAGAATACCACAGACTTCGCTGAAGGATTCTCATTTCTAGTTGCAACAAGGAGGTTCAACAAAGCACGCACTTTGGAGGAGCACGTAATACTCCCACTTCCTCCAGGCAAAGACACGTTCATATTAGTATCATCTTCATTAGCAGAACGCACTTCTGATGGGGAAGAGAAAAGGTCTGATTCAGAAAGACGGTGACGGCACATGGGGCAACATTTATTCTTATGCATGAGGGCTTTCAATATACACTTTTTGCAAAAGATGTGTCCACAGCATGTAATGACGATATTCGATAGTGGAGAGATGCAAATTGGACAATCAAGGTAATCTTCTCGTAGTTTCCAGAACAACTTTTGTAGCAGTTCTGGGTTTTTGGATACATCTGAAACACCAATTTCTCACTTAATTAGCCAAGCCAAACAGCAAGCCGAACTAGAAAAATAAAATAGTTGGTTCCCATGTTTTTGTGTTCAAAATGGAGGATGTGATTTCTTAAATTAGTAAGAATCATGATTAGTCTAAATCAAAAAGAAGTGTTGGGAGACTAGTTGTACCTTCAATGTTGACGGACATTGGCAGTTCTGAAGTGCACGAGGCTACACCATTACACAGTTCGCGAAGCCTTTGTACAGTGGCGAGTATACTTGAATATTGGGCAACAGCACGGCCATGGCGGATGTAAGTTTGAACCACTTCCTTGGAATCCACTTCCTTTTGGTCATACTTCACTCGTTCTTCATCGGAAAGCTCCAGAAAAACAGTCTCAACAGCTTTCGGAGGCAATTTGAACAGACAATCAGCTTTCAATCTTCTCAACGAAATGTTTGTCACCAAGTCCTACAAAATGAGTATACTCGAAAACTTGAAGGTAGAAGAACAATCTTAGATGCTAAGTTGCTAACTGCTCCAGATTTCAGAAAGAATAAAAGGTAGGAAAGAGAGAGTTAAGAATTTGTACCTGTAGATGTGAGAGCCCAATCTTTCCTCTACTCAAAGGGTTTTGCACCAGACTTTGCCAATGGTACTTGACTGAAAATGGATAGAACCCCAGAAAGGCCATGGCGAAATGCAAATCAATTGAGCTGCTGACGATGGGCATACCCGTAACCACCCACCTACACTTAGCTCTTAAACTAAGAAGCTTTTGATCCTTGAAATTCCATCTTCTAAGTACATGTGCATCATCCAAAATAACTCTAAACCAATTCATATATATCAGAGCTGAATCTAAATAACACTTCTCAGCTACCACGGTATCGTAAGTGGTCAAAACGACATCATACTTGCGAAGTTCTTCAACCTTATGATTATTATCACTACCATACGGTGTTCGATTATAGACAAACAATTTCAATGCACCAGGTTCTGTGTGCTCATCTAACTGTCTCATCCAAGTTGAAAGAACCGCCGGAGGACAAACAACCAATGTTGTTCTCTTAGAATTCCCTAAATTGCTAACACAATTTTTGCCTAAGGTTTTAGAAGACTCGGCAGTTATTCTAGGTTTCTTATGTGTTTCATTACTTTGTTCTCCTTCCATAGACCTCTTTCCACCCACAAATAGACATGATCTTAGCTCATCATATTCTTCTACTTCCAGATTTTCATTATTTACAACTCTATTACTTGTGTTAGCCAGTGATGGAGATAAATTACATTTTGTATAAGAAGTATAATCAGTAGCTATAAGAGATAATAATGTTAAAGTCTTACCAAGACCCATGTCATCTGCAAAAACCCCACCTTTCAATGTTGGTCTAATTTGCGTTATTGTGTTATCCAATAAATTCCTGTACAAAATTATTCCCTGTTCATTAATCTCTTCTTCTACCCAGAAAGGCTGCAATTCTTCTGAATTCTCTCTATGGTGTAACCAACCCAACCCTTGTTTTTGATGGGTATATAGATCTGTCTTGATAATTTCCTTTGATGGTTCAATTGCTTCCCAGTTTGTATTTTTCTTCTCCTGGGATCTCAAATACTCCTCAAAAACTCCAAATTTTATCTTTTCTGGACGAGCTCTTCGCCTTTCTTCCCTCTGACATTGGCGTAAGTTACTGAATCTAGGAAATGAAACAGTTCGCGAAAAGTCCGACATGACAGAAACAACTAGAAGAAAAAACAAATCCAAAACGATGCTCTCTCTTAGAGTGTATCACCAGATTCACAAAGTTCAAAGGATAGATCATGAACACCCAGTACATATAGGTGAGGCTTCGCTTGAAAATAGAACACTTTCCCTTTCCATGGGGTGAGCAGCGGATGGGATCCCTTGGAATCGGGCGCGGATCCTCTGTCTCAGAAAAACGCCTGTGCCCCTGTCCCAACCTATTAGGGGTAACACGTGTTTCTCGCTTAACCCATTTCACACCGTTAATAATTAGTCGTCATCGTTAATATTGAAACAATACAAAAGATCTTCTTCAGCCTCTAAGTCTAAATTCATGAAATCTAGTTAACAGATTTGATTGCCGAAAACACAATTACGTGACAAGGTCGGATTATAAGGATCATTATTACAGAAGCATTTTTCAAGATCATCATCTTTTTTTGATCGAAAAGGTCATCATCTAACTCTAACAAAGGATCATCTTTTTCTTTCATTTCCATATCATCAAACAAAAACAAGATCATCATCTTTGTCTGTGATTCATATATTTCAGAGAATACTTCCATGAAAGAGAGTGACGTATTTTCAACGCCAACCGAAACAAAATATCTCAATTTATTCTCCCCATTGAACCAATAATTAAACTAAAATTGTTCCGTAATTCATAATCAATATCAGTTTCCGCACCAACAGATTCTTTCAAAACCCATTAGTTCCATTTAACCCTTTATTCCAAAAGTTCCACTTACTTGCCATAATCAGAAAAAACCCCAGTTATGATTTTTGGCAAAACCCAGTTATAATTTAGGCAATCATAAAACTCTTATAAATTTCTCAATCAGTGTCCATCCACCTTAGATTTGTTAACACATTGACAGGGATGATTTGATAAATCTAATAGAGTTTAGTTTTACATGTAATAGGATTTAGACTGGGTTATCAAGGTTTTTTTTCGATATTTTTTTTGAAGTTGTTTTCTTTAAAGCAGGATTTCATGGATTATAATTATCAAGTAAATAACAAATAAACGGGGTTAAAAAAATCTGGTATAGTTAACTCAAGGACACGTGTTACACCCTAATAGGTTGGGACAGGGGCACAGGCGTTTTTATGAGACAGAGGATCCGCACCCCTTGGAATCACACAGAGCGTGAACAAATTTGGACTCTTTGACTTGACCCATCAGCATCCAGTCTGGCATATTCCAAATTTGGTAGGGCATTCCACTGGATTGATGGGCGGATTAGCGGATTGGATACGAGATCCAATAGTATTTTTAGTGTACTTGTTATTTTTCAATCCAACAAGACATCTCCAACAGAGCAATTCTGGAGAGGACAAGTGACGGGACTCTACTGGTCGAGACATTAAAACCTGAATTACACTCTGGTTACACCCTGTATTTAACTGGCCGTTTGTAACACCGTTAGCCAAAACGTGGGTATACAATACTTATTTGTAAATTTACACCCAACTAATTACTTACACTTGATTTACACCAAATATTTAACTGGACGTTACTCACGTCCGTTAGGTTTACGATACATTCGTAAAGAACCTAACGCTTTCCTCCTGCCATACTTTTCTTATTCTTCTGCAACAAATCCCTACCGTACTTTTGTTCTCCCAAAAACCAATGAGCCGATTGAGATCGAGAAATAGGAAATGGATAGAGAAATTCGTAGTTGGAGATGGAATTGAGTGTTACCACTGCTCAACAGATGGAGAATGGAAGGGGATCTGAGATTGATGTTGAGAGATGAAATAGAACGCAGAGAGATGATGAAAAATAAGAGAAAACCATGGGAAATTGAGATGATAATGGAGATTGAAGATGGGTATTGTTTCTGCTACCTTGATTTGGTGTTGTCACTGCAGGGAAAGAACAGTTAGGGTTAGGGAACGAAGTTTGATTAGGAAGAATTGGTTGATGTTTGATTCAGGTTTAAATCGAATTTGGGTTCGATCTGTACTATATTTAAGAGAGAAGAAAGGATTTGATGGAGGCATGGAATTGATTAGAAAAGAAAGAGATCGATGGAGGCAGAGATTTACTGCTCAGAATGGGTTTGATGCAGTGGTGAACTGATCTTGAATAAGAAATGCATAAGGAAGATGGGTTGAGTCTGTTAAAGAATTGAAGAAAAGTATGGGTATGAGGTTGAATCGATGGGATCTGTTGAAGATAAAAAAACTCGCTGCTGCTGAGAAGAAATGGGTTGCAAGTGAAATTTCTTGATTATAGTTTGAATTAGATGTCCATTAGGATTTTAATCAGCAGAAACTGATTCATTAAAGAGAAGATGATATTCACAAGGGAGATGAATTGATGGACAGTCAATTTGAAGATGGGTTCTCAAATTGAAGTTTCAACCTCGCTGTAAAATGTATGTTGAATGGACTCAACAATGAAGATGGAATTTAGGAGGTATTAGTTTCAATGCTTTCGAAATGCGTAACAATTTCATTAGTAATCCACAAGTAAGCTAGTAATATCTATTATCAGTTTAGAGGCAAAACTAAGATCTATTTCATTTGAATTAGTGTATCATGGACCATTCATCAATTGTCATAAATTAGTGAGGCTGTTTTGTGCTTTGTGTGCCAACATGTGACACCATAGGTTCTTAACATTTTTTTGATATTAGTAAAGTATATGCATAATTTCTATTTTTGTGTAGGTTTGTTATATCAAAGATAGCTTGATGTGCTCAAGAGCCGTCTAATGGAATAAGGCTTTGCACGAATTGCAACGAACCATTGCTTTGACAGAGATGTAAGTGCGTTAAGTTACGATTTGTGATTTTATGTGGAAGCTCTTTAGCTTTTTTGGTATCGAGAGTTAACTGAATTGCTTGCTACTTTCGACCAAAGCATTTGGACCGAATTAAGTGAGAGTATGCAACTACGGATTTAGGTAGTATTGAAGAAAAAAATCATACCAAACTAGATAATCTTAATCTCCTTAATCGTGAGAGTATGGAACTACGGTTTTAAAATGGAACTCCGAGATTAAGCCTATTGCTAACGTATTTAACTGGTCAGTTATGTGACTACCAAGGATACCTTTTTTATTTATTTTTTTGCACTTTAAGGGTATATTAGCTTGAGACTAATTTTTTTGTGACCCTGTTATAATCGGATGGTGTTGGTGTTGTGTACATTTTTTGTATGCTTTGAACACAAAAGCTCCCTAGACGCAAGGAATCCATGAGCTTGCTTTCCAGTTATGTGGGTTATAATTATCCAGGTACTATATGATCTTTAATGGGCCTCTCTTTGTTGGTGTAGTGGTTGTACGCGCAAGGAATCCATGAGCTCGGTCATCACATACACCATTCTGGAATTGAGCAACCACCTGTCGTGGCCGTTCTTACTGGACTATGTTAAAAAGGACCAAGGTATAACCTATAACTGTCTCATATTCAATTACCGTGTATTTGTTTTTAGATCATGTTATGAATACCGAACTCTGTAATGGGAAGGATGCTCCATCGGTACCCCACTAATACGACCAAAATATATTTAAAACATGACAGTCCTGAAGTAAGTGATATAAGAGATGGATGAGTGCTTATTTGTTGGGAGTCTCAAAATTACACAGTCGCGCCATTTTAGGAACCTCATCACTGGTCCCCGAAATTAGGTTCCAGTTTGTTTGTGTAAGTAGTTTGAAATTTGCGTCTTTTCTTTCTATTTGTTTGCAGTGATGTTCATGAGATAGAGCAGGAATTGATGATGCCGAAGATGTGAATTCGATCTCAAGTGGATATTGAATGAAGCAGCTTGAAGAAGATGGTGTGTTTATGGTAGTTTGTCAGCAAAAGAAAGCAAAGTACTGAAGCCCTGTTACAGAATCGAATTGATTGAATTAGGTGAATGTTTAGGAATTGCAAGCAAGTGAAGAATAGAAAGGCCGGAAGTGGCCGAAAATTCATCAGACGAGTCGACTCAGCGACTCAGATACCTTCAACTCAGACCAGTCACCCGTGTTGGACCTCTGACTCAATAGCTGACTTGACCCCTTTGACCGTTCGTCTGCCGTTATCTCGACTGCTGACTATAACGAACCGTGACGGAATATTCTGTCAGATAAGAAGAATCTCAAGTGTCCGGCAGTGACTTTTTAGGCAAGTTTTCGGTGATAATAGAGAATTTTGTGTAAGTTTTTCTCATGGGTTTGAAGATATAATTTGAAAAATGGATGACGACTGAATTAGAAAGGTAAACTCACATCAAATCGGAAATCCTAAACATACATCGGGACTTCTAAGCGACTGATGAGTGCATGCTTCTTCAATGGAATTTTGATAGACTTGCGTCAACAGAAAACCATAATTTAATGCCGAGCCATCCCAAATCAAAAATCTTAAGAATGCATCGGGACGGGGCGAGGCGAAGCCACACAAAATTAAAGATCCTAAGCGACGAGGCGAGCCGAAGTAGAATCACACCAAATCAAAAATCCTAAGCAACGGGGCGGGGCAGAGCCCCGCGACACCAAATCAAAAAATGTACGACGGGGCGAGAAACAAAAAATGATGGTGGATGGTTTGGGGAGCCGCCCGGTGCGTAGCACGGGCACAAAATCTAGTATCCTTGTAACGAAGAAAAACATATTTTATGTTTGAAAACCATCAGAAATAACACGCAATTAGTTTCGTACACTATTATCCGACAGTGCACTGAAAAATTCATTGTTACTTTAGACCTAGACATCAAAAACCCAATAGTATAGAACATATTTGCTGGTAAAAACATATGTTTAATATTTTATTTTATTTTTCTAACAAGCTGAGCTAGTTTTTGTCATGATCCGACAGTGCAGATTCATTATACTGAAAAAACAATTGGTTATATAGACCTAGAAATCAAAAATCCATCGGCATAGAACACATATGGTAGTAAAAACATATATGCATATATATTATACTGAAAAACCAACGTATTCGGTGTTGTATTTATGTTGTTTATTTCATTTTTGTTACCATGTAGTTTGGTTTTGCACATTTAGATATAGTGCAGATATCATATACTGGAAAACCTCCGTAATTTAAATTGTCAATAAAGTTAGATGTATCTCTTTTGATGTTGCTGGCATAGTAGTGCAACACTATTGATTCAGAAATTCGATTTTTGTCGTAAACTATACAGTACAAATGTTTTTTTTTTGTTCTTCATATATTCAACATCATATTTTGATTTTTCATAGATATCAGGTTAATTTCTTTTATACCCTAAAGTACAGATACCATATACTGATAGTTGTATATGTTCAATTCAGGAAATTAAGATGTTTATGATTTTAAGATAATTGACTGTGGCTAGTTGTTACTAAATGAAAAGGCGAGGGTACCCAAACATACCTCAAGCTAAAACTTTTCCTACCTATAAGTCCTTTCTCCGAAAGTGATTGTCTATGGACTGAGTCGAGACAATACAACTAATCGGCTCACACTTCGTGTGATCGTCTATGGATACGAGATCGAGACAATACAACAACGAAGTATGTTACTTGATAAAAAGGTTCGGACTTAACCAAACACAATAGGATTCACTTATCAAGTTAATAGGAATTAACGTTTGTGTAATTTACATTAATTATAATAAAACAATGGGAAAATTATCTATATACCCCTAGTTTGAGGTCCCTTGACAAATACCCTTTTAAACTTAATATATACCCCTATGCTTAATACATTACTAAAATACCCTCTTTTATATAATGTATATACATAACCACTACCACTACATTATTCAAAAAAAAAAAAAAGACACTCTACTTCCCATCACTATTTTCCACCGCCGCCAACCACCACCACTGTCCGCCACCACCATCCACCACCGCCGCCACCAACCACCACCACTGCCCGCCGCCACCAACCACCACCACTACCCGCCACCGCCCACCACCGACGACCACCACCACCAACCACCACCACCGACGACCACCACTGTCCACCACCGCCAACCACCACCACTGTCCACCACCGCCAACCACCACCACTGTCCACCAACACCGCCAACCACCGCCGCCGCTAACTAACACCACCACCGCCACCAATCACACCGCCGCTAACCACCATTACCGCCGCCAACCACCGCCGACGACGAGCACCACTACCATGTGGAGTCAACTTGCTGAAGTTGTGTCCATATCGGTGGAAACTAGCTCAAGTTGTCTCCAATAAATAGTGTCCATATCGGAGGCAACTAGCTCAAGTTATCTCCAAAAGTGGAGGCAACTAGCTCAAGTTGTCTCCAATAAATATTGTACAGGAACAAGTTGTAAAACAAAATGGAGCCAACTAACTCAAGTTGTCTCCAAATTTGAGGCAACTAGCTCAAGTTGTCTCCAAATTTGAGGCAACTAGCTCAAGTTGTCTTCAAAAGTGAAGGCAACTAGCACAAAGTTGTCTTCAAAAGTGAAAGCAACTAGCCCAAGTTGTCTCCAAATATGGAGGCAACTAGCACAAGTTGTCTCCAAAAAATAAAATTTGTACACAAAAAAGTGAATCTAGTGTGAGTCGAACACACATCTTGTGACATATAGTCAGTTGTGCTACCATTGCACCACAGATTCGTCAATACAAAGTAACATATCAAAATCACATCCAATAGAAAGATAAATAGTAATACAGAGCAAACATGTCAACAAAAAACAACCTAAAACTATCTCCTTCACAACATAAAATCACTTTGTAAGAATCAAAGCACAAAAATGTAAACACAAAAGCCACTCAAACAAAGCTTCCAAAGAATTTGGTTCTATCGACAAGACATAGAGACATAATTTCAACAAGAACAAGTGTCATAGAAGCATAACATCCTAGAGTCCAAACCCAGTAGATACAAAAGTTGAGAGAAGAACTGTGATAAACAAGACCTAAGCTTTTAGCATTCAAGAAGTTGTTCAATAGATAACTGTGTATAATGTTTCATCGAAAACATGGGACAGGATAATTACTTACTGCTACATTCATTTCCAAGTATTCAAAACAGAAGAGCATCAATGCACTGATTGATCCCGTCTATTAGCTGTCTATAATAGTTAAGTGTCATTAAATGTAAGAGCATCAATGCACCGATTGATCCTGTTTAATAGTTTACTGTCTATAAAATATATCAATTTTAGGAACGAAATAATGGTACTAAAACATAGGTCGGAGGTCCTTAAAAGTACTACTTACAAAATGGATCCTTAAATGCGCTTCATTCCTACACTTCAGCTGGCATTCATCTACTGCAACAACATCTGCTACCAACTGCACTTCAGAAGCTCCATAATCCATTGCTCTGCTTCAGACTCGATAACATCTCCACCGCAAACCAAGCCCGGATCAAACATATGTTGTACCATCCCATCTGCAAACCAAATCAACACACTCGGTTCACCTTCATTCTTCATCTCGAACCTTCACGGATTACACCTGCTAATTCAAACTCCATATACAACCACACGAAATAGATACAACAACATATTTCACCCTTTAATTCACCACATCAAAGCCATTTATCTGTAAACAAACCCATTCATTCATTGTCACCATTTCAGTCTCAATTGCAACTCCAGACAACCTTTAAAATCTTAAGTTTTGCAACATAATCAACACTGCTACAGTTTCATTCTCTGCATCCCAGCACAGTTGTTCTAGCATCATTACATCTCCCATGCAATCTTGAGTTCCATTTATTCAACACATTTTCAGCTTCAACTTGTTCTCTTACACCAATGCAAACCTCACACATAGCTCCATATTGTCCTAGCCATTTCAACCTTAAAGCAAAGAGTTGTTGCACTCGCATTCCTCAGTAGCTCAACTCTACACCACCTACAATTCCTAAACATACATCTATTTTAGCTTCACTGCTTGTAATTCAGCCCTATCAATTAAATCCACATCATGTCTTCACTGCTTCATCAACCAACACCGTCATTCCCTTAACCACATATAACTAGTTCCTCTAACTTCTTAAATAAACAAATTCAAACACAAACATAAACACTGATGCATATCCATCGACACTCACCATCATCTTCTTCTTTCCTCTGTTCATCACTGCAAAACCATGTCATCTACAACATCCATTAGCCACAAACTTTGCCACCGACAATGAAAACCACCATCACCTCTCTCGTGAATTCACTCTCTAGCATACATATCCGCAAGAGATTCATTCAAGCCCGCGTAATTCCATCATCTCGTAGAATCAATCTCTAAACAAGCCCCAATTACTTCCTACTTCAAAGATCTTGTTCTCTCATTCTTCATCTCGCTCTTGTCCACCAACCACTTGCAATGGCACCGTAATAACAACATCAACACATCAACCAACTCCAATCCATTTCCTCGCAATACTAACTCCTTCAATTATATCCACACAACCATCTTGAATCGCGATATCTTAACCACTCGCTAAACAACATCACCAAAGATAGAACATCCTCTCTTCTTTTTATCTTCTCGTATCCAATGAACTCCATCCCGATTCTCTTCCATATAACAAGAAGAATACTCAATTCCATCTTCTTCTTTAACTAGTTCTCTTGTAATTATTCAATTAAAACCTCGAATCGAACAATCACAAGCCCTAATTCTTCATTGTACTTAGCCGCTTTCAAACCCTAATTTCCATTAATACCAAAGAATCATCTTCTTTCTCCTGTTCAAAATCAAATCCAAACAAAACCCATTCTTCTCAACTTCCACGCACTCCCATCTAGCTATTTCATTCAAGCTTCAACTTAATGCCTGACTTCATTTCTCTATTGATGTTTCAAACCTGCAAACAGATCCATGTCAGAAGCAAGATTAAGATGAGATTAATGTAAATCTAAACTTTGATAACGAATCAGAAATGAGAATCGAGATAAAACCGAAGATATTAGGTTACCGATATCAGAAAAAAAAAAGAAGAATTGTTCAAGAACGATAAGGAGATATTATTTTTTGCTAATTAACCTTTGTTTTCAGTTGTTATTGATGATTTTTATTGATTTTTCTCCATCGATTCAGAGCAAATCTTCATGAACTGATGTTTTCGATTGATTTCGTTGAAGAAGAACATGAACCAAAACATGATAGAACACAAATTAAACACAAATCATAATGATCTCGTTGATAATAGTGGCGGACATGATGGAGGTGGTGGTGCTTTTTTTGAGTGGTGTCATTGTGGTGTTGGCCTGAGCGATGAAGATGGTGGTGTAGCGATGATGTCTTTTTCTGTGATAAGAATTGGAGAAGAACGAAAGTGAGATATGAAGGGTAAATACGGAAGTAAAAATTTTATGTTTTTAAATAAATTTTCAGTTATGCCATCAGGGGCATTTGTAAAGTTCCATAAGGGTATTTGTCCCAAGTCCTTCAAAATGAAGGGTAATTATAACATTCCCACTAAAACAATTATAATGAGAAAATATAAAGTAAATGACACAGCAAGATTTTGTTAACGATGAAACTGCAAATACAGAAACCCCGGGACCTTGTCCAGAATTGAATACTCTCAGGATTAAGCCGCTACACAAAATTACACCTAACTTCGTATAGTTGAGACCAAACAACTAAACCTATAGTTCACCTAGTTCCGTTTGTATTCCCACGCCTCCGACCTTAGTCACGTACTTGGAACAATTCCTTTGGTTCGTATTCCAAACGGAAAGGAACAACATATCTCGTTTGGTATCAACTCTATTCAACCAAGTGATATGAGTCGGACAAAGGCTCTTCCGTTTATCTTAATATAAACTCCTTTGTCAGGTTCTTAGATCTATCTTATATTCAATTACCGAAGTAATCGTTTAAGATTAAGCCAACAACACTATTAATCCAAGGAATTGTGTTGATGCCGATCTACTCAATTAATCAATCCAATATATCACAAAGATAAACCGATTATTAATTGGATCCTTTTTACCGAAACAAGTATTGTGCACACCAAAGATTATGAACCCACAAATCAGAAATCTTCAATATCTTCTTCGTATTCAAATCTTCTTAGATCTTCAATAAATACCTGCACACAATCACTTGAATCTCTTGTGATCAATCACGCACAGAACGGAGTTTGTTAACAATGGATTATCACAAGATCGTCTTTAGAACTAATAACAGTCTAAAGATCCCTGTCGAAACTCTGAACTAGTTTGAGTGAATCTTATATCAGAATAGAGGATTCTCAAGCATAAACAAACTAGGTGCTGTCAGAACGAATCCACTTGGTTTTGGTTGGATCTTGTAGGTTGTAAGCCAACAGACATGACTCGTCTTGTGATCCAACAGAACTATCGGAATCATAATCAGACATGATATTTGATCTGCCCTTCCTTTTCCTCTCTGTATTGATTCCTTGACAATCCTTAACCTTTTGAGCTTCCTACTTATTATCCTTTGAGACAATGTGAGTTATTGGAGGCATGCTCGGTTACGAATAAATAAATATAAAAGGATTGATCAGGGTTTCCAAATACAGGTAAGAGAAAGTTTCTCCTTTTAAAAGAGACAACTTTCGGACCAAAAGACCTCTAGAGAATCCGAAAATATAAAAGAATATATTTCGTTTCCTTGGTCCGAATTTCTCAAGCAGATAGGTTTATTAAAATTCGAAAATTCTAAATAAAACCCATTTTTGGAAGATCATGTTAAGCATGAACATTTTTTCTGACAACCATGGAAATCAGAAACACAGTTCATATTTCTCTTCGTGAATTTCTGCCCAAAATATTTTCTCCCAAGACGATGATCTTTTCTAACTAGAGAGATATGATCATGCGGAGAAAACGTACTAATGTGAGAATTCTCAGAGATATATAAATCTCTCTTAATTCTTTCAATGAGATTTTCATAGGATTTTCTCATTTTAAGGACTTCCTTATGATCCACATTAGCATGATCATCTGAAACAACTATAAGAAATTCCTGAGTGTTTCTTTTGGCAGAGATTCTGTCTTTCCCTTCCTTCTGAATTCGTTCCTTATCAAAGCCAGAACTGTTTCGATATGGGTGCGGAGGAACCTTTTTCCAGGAGCGATTATCAACTCTTTCCTCCGACTCTTTGAGTTGATCTTATCGGGATGTGGTATAATCATTCTTTCTACCGAGAATAATTTTTCATTTTTTAAGACAAGAAACTTCCTTCAAAAATTTTACCACCGTATGTTGAAGAAGTATAAGTTTCCTGTCAACTGACTGAAAATTGTATTCCTTACAATCACCACGGAATCGGTTCAAAGTTTCCTTTGGACAAGATTTTGTTTGATCATCAGTAGATCTAGAAGCTAGTTTCTCATCCTCTTCCAACTTGATGTAGTTAGGAAAACTACCATCATCTTGATTTGTTTCAGATGTGATTAAACCGGTTTTGTCACAATCAGTAAAAAGTCGAGCAAGGACTTTTAGTTTCCTCATCGAAGAAATCACAACAAAGATCATTAGTTAGAATCATATGACGTGTCTCTTTATCTGTAAGAGATTTACCAAGAGCCCGTAGTTTGACAAAGGAGATCCATTTTCTCTTTGGCTAGACAATTCAGTTGAATGTCTTTTTCTCCGATCTCCTGTTTAAGATGATTTGACTCATCTTTAAAATAAGTACTTTAGAAGATAGAGACTCAGATAGGCTTTAGGAGTTTTACCAACTCTTTATCATCATCTTCTTTTTTCATCAAAGATGTACATAGATGTTTTCGTCACTCCCGGATCATGAGTCAACAAGTAGTAACATCTTTAACTTTTGAGTATTCATACTCTTAAAACGTTAATTGAATCGGACATTAGATTCAATTCTTATAGGTTGGATCGCACCAAACACAAATTGTTAGATCTTTTCGTGTTTGCCTGCTCTGATACCAATTGAAAAAGGCGAGGGTACTGATAGGTGTCTAAAACACCTTGATATTTATCTATTGTTTATGCTTTCTTTGCTATTTCTCTTATAAAATATGTATCTTATGTTTACTTTTGAGTATTTAGGTACTGTGGAGTCATTTGGAGCAAAAGAAGAAGAAAACGTTCATTTGGAGCGAAAAGGAGCAGAAAGATCAAGTCGCAGACAAAGAATGAGCTATCGGGCTCAAGAAATCGACGGTTGAGCAAGAAAATGTATTAGCTACGGTTTGCTAAAACTAGCAGGACAAATATCATTGTGTGGCCCATATCCTAATATGTCAGGTGTCAATATCAATTCCTACTCCTACACAATACCTAGAATTCAGAAGAAATCATCAACTTTTATTCATACTCCACCTGAAACCAAATGGCGGCTTCATTATCGATCTGAGAAAGGAAGAGAGAAATCAGCGAGAGATGAGTAAATTGAGAAAGAACAAGGAGCTTGAGACATGGAAGATGTTACGAGAGACGAAGAATTTTGTGTTTATCATGAAGAACGAAGATTCAGATGGGGCTTTTGATTGAATCTGCTGGTGGTTACAAAGGATTTGGACTGTTAGCTGCAATGAACTGATGACGCAGTTGTGTGTTGGTAGTGCTCGCAATTGGGAGACTGAGACAAGGAAGAAGAAATGAAGATTGTCGTGTAGTCAAGCCGCAAATGGTTAAGTTATGCATTTTTTCTATGAACCGGTGGTGCATCATTGTCGCTAAGGGTCATCATGGCGCAACACCAACTCAAGCAAAAAATGGCTTTGGCCAAGACCACTCATCTCGCCAGGCTTGTTAGACTCTCAATCAGGTCCCGACTAGACCACCCGACTCACTTCAACTCCTGGCCCGACCTCGACCGACTTGACCGGGTGACCGGTTTGACTTTGCTTCTGGTCCACCCGAGCTCTTTCCGGTCATTTCTCCCAGCCAAGTTCCGTCCATTTTACCAGTTTTGCGGCGACCACTTTTGAGGTATATTTTCTACGTGGGTATTTTCACATATGGACTTGGTGGACCATATTGGATATGGGCTTTTGGAGGGATTGACCTAGTTTTGGAAAGAGAAAAGCTACAAAAAGGAAAGTTTTCTACTTCTTTTGGGGATGACGTATTTTCTACTTGGAGTTTTGGAGAGCGGCGACTAGGGTTTGCTTTCATTTGTTTTTCATCTTCTTCACTTCATTATTGATTATGATTATAATGAACTCAAAAGCTATGAGTAGCTAAACAACTATTATTGGTTATGGGATAAGTTGATTTCACAACATGATATTGCTTCAATGAATTAGTTTTGTCTCAATAATTTATTGTTTATGATTTATGGTTTATATTGTCATATGATTTGATTTTTTGTTTGGTTGAGTCCGGAATCAATCCGATTTGCATTCATTTCTAAAGCTATATTAGGGTTTTCAATACGAAAAAGTTGTTTATCCCTGATTCTAAGTAGCATAATTGTGGGTAGTGCTTGTAGTGATATATCCTACTAGTCACAAATGAATCATAACCTTGGTTAAATTGAATTAGTGCTTTTCCACGTTTGATTGCCTTGATTAGTCTTATTCCATAGAACTTAGTGCTTTTAGGGAGTTACAATTAACTTCACATACAGGGCCTAGGCCTAGCTCTGATACCATACTAGCACTTGGGCTTCCAACTCAAAACCAATGGGCAATGAGTGGAGTGGCCCTCATGCTTATAAGGAGGATCTAGTCTAGAAAGGTAAGCTATGTGGGTCTTGTCATATAAACAAATAATCTTTGTGTCTGTATATTCATTAAGTTTGTCTGTGAAAACTGTAAGACAATTGACAAGATCAATTGCACCTGTAATTCTCTTATCAAAGATTAATCAAAATATTCATTCAACTACACGGAGCCTTTGCACAGTGGCGAGTATACTTGAATACTGGGCAACAACACGGCCATGACGGATGTAAGTTTGAACCAGATCCTTGGAATCCAATTCCTTTTGGTCATACCTCACTCGTTCTTCATCAAAAAGCTCTAGAAAGACAGTCTCAACAGCTTTCGGAGGCAATTTGACCAGACAGTCAGCTTTCAATCTTCCCAACGAAATGTTTTTCACCAAGTCCTACAAAATATTACACATAATTAATTAGTTAAATAACAACAAATGACCGAGATCCCTAGCCTTACGAAATTTAGAATCGTACATTTACGGTGGACATTGCTTGAGCCTAACTTACAAATACACTTGTATTTTTTTGCACCTCGCACGTTTTCGATACTCGAGTCAAGCGAGAATCTTAAATTCATTTATATAAAAGTGACCAAAGACTCGCATTGAAGAATGTACATTATGTGTTCTTATGCGACATTTTGTACGCATTCATAGGACTTACCGTAATGTGCAACAAACTCCTAAACCGCACCGCCTAATCCATAAGGAATGCACACACTTACAGAAAGATATTCTGGTAACCGATAGCTTATTGCTCCGAGAAATATTTCAATCTAGTTGAAGTTCTCAAAACTTGAAGGTAGAAGAACAATCTTAGATGCTAAGTTGCTAACTTCTCCGCATTTTGAAAAATAAAAGGTAGGAAAGAGAGAGTTAAGAATTTGTACTGAGATGTGAGAGCCCAATCTTTCTTCTAGTCAAAGGGTTTTGCACCAGACTTTGCCAATGGTACTTGACTGAAAATGGAGAACCCTAGAAAGGCCATGGCGAAATGCAAATCAATTGAGCTGCTGACAATGGGCATACCCGTAACCAACCACCTATACTTAGCTCTTAAACTAAGAAGATTTTGATCCTTGAAATTCCATCTTCTAAGTACATGTGCATCATTGATAAGTGCATATTTCACATATATTTGGTGTCAATTCCATGCTAGTATTTGTTGGTTTTCTTGCAAATTATTGTATATTACGCTTGTTTTCTTTTATTTGTGTTTTGTTAGGGAAATCATCCAAAAGAAGTGAATTTGTACTTAATTGTGCAAGGAAAGAAGCTAGCTATAAGTGGAGAAGGGCCAAAGACCAATTGGAACTCGTTCAAATACAAGATTTCTACTTTTCATTATGTAGAGGACGAGAAGGTGAAGACAATGGCGAAAGAACGAAGTCATTCGGAGTTCGTATGAAGAAGATATGAGCAAAACAAGAACTCGGAATGCAAAAAGGGCAAAATGGTCATTTGATAGGGCAAGTGCTATTGGCACTCCTACTGTACGTTAAGGGGCATCCAATCTGTTAAGGGGCTGCCATTTTCAAAGGCTCTGTTAAAGGGAGTCAGGACTTTTACTTGGGGGGAGCCATAATTCAAAGCATACTAAAGGCACCCGGCCTATTTGCTCAGGGCTGCCAGCATTATCTATTGTACTTCCGATCACGACCAGCATGGAGTATTTTTCTGTTCTTTAATGGCGTGAGCAGGCTTCCAGTTCCGGTGTTGATGGCTATAAACAATGAGTTTGAGCTGGTTGAAGTCGAGAGGAAAAGCGAGAAAAGCTTGAGAGATCAGTGAGCTGTTGATTGCCTCGGAGTTGGCTGATGATCAAGGAATGGTAGTTTCTGCTACCACTGGAAGTGATGACGAAGAGATGATGCTGTTTATTATCGAATGAATCTGTGATGATGAAGAAGTGAACGAGATAGAGATAATGGCAGTGATGGAATGATGATGTTGAAGAGTTCTCGAAACAGAGCATGACGCTGATGTTGCCATTGATCGATCGTGATGTGGTCTGCTGAGGTTCGGTGATGGTGGTCTGCTCTCGAACTCAGATAAGCAACGAAGCTGAGTGGTTGATGGTAGTGAGCAAGTTCAGGGAGCTGTTGGCAGTGATGATGGGGTTATGATGGTGATTGGTGACTGTAGTTGAAGCTCGAGAAGAAGTTAAGGAGTCTAAGGCGAGAATGAAGCTGTAGTTTCTGGTGCCGTTGATTCTTGGTGATGAAGAAGAGGTACCGAGCTCTAGTGGGTGGCTTGAGTCTGTAGGAGTTGATGTTGTGGCCGTTGGATGTTCTCGACAGAGATACATGGACAATGAGTTTACTGCCATCGATCGGCAGTGGCGATAAAAGATGGAGCTCGAGTACGTGGTCATCGGTGATAGCAGGGACTTGGAACCGAAGTAAAGAAGGAGAGTCCATGCAGCGGTGAGAAGAAAAGAAATTGTCTCGTTTAGGGGATTTGGCCGAGAAACCAACTGAGTTATTTACGATAAAGAGGGAACTCGAGTTTTATAAGGAATGAACTTGGATATGGGATAACTCAGATATCTTCTTAATCGAGAGTTGGGAAGATTTGTTGTTGAGGATAGATGCGAAGAAGATTTCCAAGCAGTGGAAACATTGGACGCGGAATGGAAAAGTGGGAGTTTGGTAAAACGGGAAGTATCAAAGCTGCATGTCCAGCTGAGGTTAGAGCACGTCATTGGCTCACACAAGTCCCCACCAAACTTTAAACCAATCAGAGCTCGCGCTTATCGTATAACAATGCTCCTTGTTACACCGTATCAAAGTCACTTAATTTACAAAACATAAAATTCTGTTTCACCGACTATGCATCCTTATCACGTGAGTATTTGTCGCACTTTGAAGCCTATATAAGGCTGAACTTGGCAGAGAAGAAAATATAGAATTTTTGGGAGAGAGAAACAGAAAATAAAAGAGAGAAGAAAAAAATTCATATATTTTTCATGGGTTTTAGTAAATCCATGTGTAGCTGAATTTTTACTGATTAAGGTATGATTTCAAAGTCCTGGTTTGGTTTATGAAACTTTAATTCTTTTTACAAATTTATTTTGAGTTTAATTTTCTTGTCGATTGTCTTTATTATTTTTAGTGTCTAAGATTACTATTGGGTTATTCAACTGCCATTTGAATTAACTCGGTAGTAATTCTTCTACTAGTATCGATTGGTGATACGTGTAATAGTCACTCAGTTCCTTACACAAGTAGTACATCGCAAAAGCTGACAGAGGGATTCTGTTAAGCAATTGTGTATAGAGATGACACTAGTAAGCAAACCGAGCTTATGCGTCTGATGCTAGGATCAACCTAATTCACAAAACGTAATGCATCCTAGTGGGTTACATCTTGAGAGCTTATTCATGGTGGCTCGGATGGATAGAATCGTAGTCGAGCGCTTAGTATCCAACAAGGCAACAGAATTCCTAGATAGCGAGCTTATTGCTATTCTACGGTTGGTGACATAGAAATTCTACAAGAAATAAACAAGTACTTTTATTAAGTTTATTTCCAAAGTGATTTGCTAATGATTCCTTAATCATCTTTCTTTTATTTGTTATATTCTTTTCGTTTTTACTTTAAACCAATCCCTTTGTCTTTTATCTTATTTTGTTGAACTAAATAACATATCAATTACATTTCTACTGTGGGGAACGATCTCTTACTACCGCTATATTACCGTTAATTAGTGGGAAATATCTTGAATAATTTGTCGTGTAAACGACGCGCATCAATCATCCAAAATAACTCTAAACCAATTCATATATATCAGAGCTGAATCTAAATAACACTTCTCAGCTACCACGGTATCGTAAGTGGTCAAAACGACATCATACTTGCGAAATTCTTCAACCTTGTGATTATTATCACTACCATACGGTGTTCGATTGTAGACAAACAATTTCAATACACCAGTTCCTGTAAGCTCATCTAACTGTCTCATCCATTATGTTGAAAGAACCGCCGGAGGACAAACAACCAATGTTGTTCTCTTAGAATTCCCTAAATTGATAAGACAAATTTTGCATAAGGTTTTAGAAGACTCAAAGAAATTATTCTAGGTTTCTTCTCGTGTTTCATTACTTTGTTCTCCTTCCATAGACCTCTTTCCACCCACAAATAGACATGATCTTAGCTCATCACTCTCTTCTACTTCCATATTTTCATTAATTAGAATTCTATTACTAGTGTTAGCTAGTGATGGAGATAAATTACAAAGTGTGTAAGAAGTATAATCGAGCTATAAGAGATAATAATATTAAAGTCTTACCAAGACCCATGTCATCTCGCGAAAACCCCACCTTTCAATGTTGGTCTAATTTGTATTTTTGTGTTATCCAATAATTTCCCCGTATTTAATTACTCCATGTTCATTGATCTCTTCTTCTACCCGGGAAGGCCGTAATTCTTCCGAATTCTCTCTATGGTGTAACCAACCCAACCCTTGTTTTTGATGGGTATATAACTGTTTTGATAATTTCTTTTGAAGGTTCAATTACTTCCTGTTTGTATCATTCTTCTGGGAACTCAAATGCTCATCAAAAGTTCTCAATTTTATCTTTTCTGGACGAGTGATAGACACATTTTTGTGTCTAATTTGTCTCGATTCTATATATTAATAGTGCTCATTTTGTACTTATTATGGTGTTTTATGTGTGTGTAGGTATTTTTGGCCAATAAACATTTTTGGAAAAATCGGCTCGAAAAGTTGCACCCGGAGGACACCTACTATTCGGACTCTCATTTTGGATAAGGGGTACCCAAATTACTAAGGGGCACCCCCTAGACAGCTGCTATTTACACTCCAGCCGAGGATAGGGGGCGACCAGCTTCTTCCCCAAAATTCAAACCTTCTTCTGCGAAAATGGCAATGGGGCGAGTAATTTGTGTTGGATTTCTCACGAGTTTTGACGAGATTCAGGGTCGAGTTTTGTTGGGCTTGTCCTGTTAGAGCACAACATGAGTTGGTACGAGTGTTTTGACCCAACCAATTGGGCTAGATAAGGCGGAGAAGCAAACGAGGAGGTGAAGTTTATCGGTTTGTTAACGGATTTCGGTGGAGATTGTGTCGGAGTTTGACGTGGAAATGGATTGGATTGGGCCTGTCTTGATGAAACAGTGATTGTACGCTTACGTATTCGTAAAAATAGGAGTGAACCACCGAGTTTGCACAAAACAGAGGCCAAGACATTCTCGGATTTTCTATGGTCTATATTTGGGAGTATAAGGTGAGTTTGGATAGTTTAAGTCTATACGAGACTTTTGTTATCGATTAGGAAAGATTGGACTCGACCAAGATACCGCGTACGAAGATTTGGAGAAGAGGAAAAACCATGACTTGCAGGAAGGAAAAGAAGATATATTCGAGAAGATTTTATAGCCCTGAGGTGTATAAATAGGCCAGGGTAAAGTCACAGAAGGTTACGTACACTTTGGGGAGGTTTTAGAAGCTTGCAGAGAGACACAGTCGAGTTGCATAGAGAACACATGCGAGAGGACGAAGAAGAACAGAGAACATCACTTAAGGAAAGTCGCAGAACCCGTGGCCTTTTCTTTCAAATTCAATCAATTTGTCACAATTTCTGTAACAATTAATTCCAATTCAAGTAACGCTTTGTCTTAGGGTTCTTTGTACCAGTGGTTCTTCAGAATAATTATAATCACATAAACACGCTGCTTTTATACCTTCTCTTCTTTTTAATCAACTTTGGAGCAACAAACATGTATTTTGAGCAAGTGGTTAATATGAGGAGCTAAACCCCATTGTTGAGGCAATAGAGGAAGCTATTTTTCCAACAAGAAGTGGTATATCCCTATTTATCTATTTATTTGCAATTATTATATGATTATTTGCCTTAATCGGAAATTGTTTGAATGATTTTTGTTAAACAATTGTTATTTCTTTTGATAAAGCATACTTGGACCTAGGTTTTTGATGTTCTATGCTTCGGATTTACACTTGTTATTTTGAGAATCTACTTGTTGCAATAGTTTAGAATCAAATTGAACGAGAAAATTGCATGAATATAAATATTGGGTTAAATCGCTTTAACTTGGAAAATAGTGGAATCTTAGCCTCGTTGTTCTTTTAATATTGATATCAACTTTTTCAGTGTTTGCTATAATTATTAGTGATTTTTCTATTTTAGTTTAGAATTTAAATCTAAAGTTACCCTTCACAAGTCTGAGAAACGACAACCTTCTTACTACTATCTACAATCACATCAACGAGCTCTTATCCTTTCTTCCCTTCTCCTTTGGGGTAAGCTACTGCATCTAGGAAATGAAATACGACGAGCAGGTCGTAAATTGTCTGACATGACAGAAGCAATCGAAGAAAAAACAAATCCAAAACTATGTTCTCCCTTTCAAAGTGTATCACCCGATTCTTAAAAAGGATAGATAATGAACCTCCCGTGGTCAAGATATATATAGTGAGGTTGCTTAAAAATAGAACACTTTCCATTTCAGTACCAAACAACTTTGTGGGGATTTTTCGTTGAAAGGTCCATCGACCTAATAACTTACCCTAATCCACAGATTTTTTACCTGTGCCAACCGTAATTTTGTTGATGGGTATTCTGGACTGTTAAGCTAGTGGGCGGACTTTTGTTTCTCCATACCGCAAAACACCAGCAGATTTCAATACAAAGTAGTATCGAAAATAATGGAGAAACAATGTCCTTTACAAAAGGAAGAGCGATTTAGGAGTAGACACGGACTTAGAAGAATCCAGTTTAGTCATTTTCCAAATTGATATATATTGTTTTTGACTTAAAAGCATTCTAGAAGATTCATAACTTGCTTCAATATGCAAAAAGAATGACAAATTGCCTAAATATTTGATAGCAAACTCTTCACCAACAAGACAAGAAGAGAAGAAACAACAACTTGACTAATACATGTTACTACCATAACATATAAAGAATCAGTAGAAATGATCATGAAGAATAAAGATGTATCGGTTTTTGAAGCTTGAAAGCCTTTGCTTAATAAAAAATTTCTAGTCTTTCAAACCTGGCCCTTGGAGCCTGCTTTATACCATACAAAGATTTATGTAATTTGCATACTTTGTTAGGAAACTCTTTACTCACAAAGCCTGGAGGATGCATGATATAAACATCCTCTTTCAAATTGCCATATAGAAAAGCATTTTTGACATCAGGTTGTTTAATTGTCCATCTCTTATAAAAAGCAACTGAAAGCATCGGCCTAAATGTAGTTGGCTTGACAAGTGGACTAAATGTGGCATGATAGTCTACACCCTCAACCTGACTATAGCCTTTTGCCACAAGCCTTAAATTATACCTCTCCATAGTACCATCAACTTTAGTATTAATACTGAAAACCCATTTACATCATACTATATGCTGACCAGGAACTGGATCCATTAAATACCAAGTATCATTTTCATTAAGAGTTGTAATTTCTTCAACCATGTGACTACTAATTTTCCCATAGTCTACGTAATATGAACAACTCAGAGAATCCGATACTAAGTGGTATGGATACCTCAGTTGAACTGATGTTGTTGAGTAAATAAAAGGTATATTCGAAATAACATCTACTCAAAAGATCATATACTAAGTAAGTAAAGATACTTCGCAAGAGAAGATGCTAAGAAAACAAAGGTATCTCTGTAATACAAAGGCGAGTAAGAAAATAAGCTAAATAAAGAGATATCTCAGATGAACAGATAACTCAGAAAACAGAGATAGCTCAGAATACAAATATAACTCAAAAAAACAGAGATAACTCAGTAAGTAAATCTCTAAGAGAGGAGATAATGTAATTGCATCTAAGTTATCAACACACAAGAGATTACGTGGTTCAGTTAATCTTAACCTACGTCCACGGGTAAAGATGATAAGTTATTGATCTTGTTACATTTGAGTAGAAGAACTCCATTGAAGAAAGTATGAAGCTCTAGAAGTAAGAGTAGAGTGAGAGAGAGAGCCTTTTTCCTAATTCCTAACCAACCCAATTATCCCATTCTCTTGAGATGGGGATGGGTATTTATAGCTCCACATGCATCATGGATATCTTTGATGTCTTATGTTCCATCGAGATCTGATGGTCCTTGGTCAATCTAATACCTTCGTTGGCCACCCACCATCTCAAATTAGATAATGCCACCTTAGCTTCCTCCATGTTCCATCGTGAATTGTGAACCCTCCCTACAAGTTGTACCTTCGTTGGCCGCGTACCTTCGCCAGTCAAAGGATGCCACCTTAGCGTCCTTCATGTGCCACCGTGAACTGTGAATCCTCCGTACAAGTTGTACCTTTGTTGGCCGAGCACCTTCGCCAATGAGGATGCCACGTACTCGATACCACGTGGTTGACGATCGCGCCTTCGTACTAAAATTTGTACGTGCACAGCCTCGATACCCCCGATGCACAAACACACCCACATGCCTATACTACAACCTATTGCTTAACAAAAACAATCTTGGTAGTGTACTTCCGCTTGTAGCGTACTTTGCTACTCCAACCTTTAACATTGCGCCACACGTTGATGGAGATAACTTCATAACTTAGCATCCTAAGGAAAAATGTGGTGCATGTTATTGTAACATAATAAGTTGCTCCACCTTTAATTTTCAGTGCCGCGTGGCACAGGAGATTTTTGGTATCTACAAACCATAAAAAGTTGCCACTTTGGGCTTCAGTATAAGTAGTAGGAGTAAATAAATCAGAGTCATAATCCATAACAGAAGTATATACTTTAGGCTTGACAATTCCATTTTTGGATCTAGTAACCATATCATGAGTAGATGAAATAGTATGAGGTACTGTGAGCTTTTCCAGAAGATGGAAATGTGACAGATGACGCTAAAGATGAACTAGAAATTGAATCTGAAGAAGTACTGGAAGAAGAATCTGGTTCATAGAAAATGGGTGTAACAGAAATGGATGTCGATTGAGGTGAGGAGGATGAAATAAAAGAAGAAAACATACTCAAGTACGGAAAGTCAGACTCATCAAATACTACATTTCTGGAGAT
Organism: Papaver armeniacum; assembly: GCA_023531295.1. Taxonomy (NCBI): domain Eukaryota; kingdom Viridiplantae; phylum Streptophyta; class Magnoliopsida; order Ranunculales; family Papaveraceae; genus Papaver; species Papaver armeniacum. The sequence goes on along the minus strand of JAJJWW010005834.1, from coordinate 193,594 downwards.
AATGATTTTGTTGGTGTTAGGATTGTAACATTTATATCCTTTATGCATGAGACTGTATCCTAAGAATATACATTTCACTTATGTATTATGATGTTTATGAGAATTATAAAGTCTGATGCATGGAAATTCCAAAGATCTTGTCTTGAAGAAAGAATAATTAGGTTTGGTGTGAAATAGAGTCTCAAATGGTGTATTACCATGAAGAACATATGAAGGCACCTATTGATAATGTAGTTTGCAGTTTCAAATGCATATAACCAGAAAGTGAGTGGCAGGAAAGCATAACTCAAAAAGGCTAAACCAGTATCAATAATGTGTCTATGTTTTCTCTCTGCTGAACCATTATTTTGGTGAGTTTGTGTACAAGAGACTCTATGAGAAAACTTGCAAATAAGCATACACATTTCTATATTCTCCAACCCAGTCAGATTGTAAATAGTTGATCTTTCTATCAAACAAATTCTCAACTAATGCTTTGAACTTCACAAATGTGTCAAAGACCTCAGATTTATAGGACAAACGATAAATCCAGGTAAATTTGCTAAAAGCATCAATAAAGGAAACATAATACCTAAATCATTCACAGAGCAGACTGAAGAAACCCAAACATCAGAATGCACCAAACCCATAGGACCATAAAAGTAGATTTTTATGGAAAAGGCAAAGCATGAGATTTAGCTATTTGACAATCAGCGCATATATCCTTATCTAAATGAGTAGTAACAAAGTCATTGATTGTTGTAAGCACATGTTTAAGTGTCTTAAAGGCTGAATGACCTAACCTATTGTGCCAATCATGACTAGCATTATGCTTAGCACTAAAAACAGATTTAAGCGTAGAAGTATCAAAGTTAAGATCATATAATCCATTTTCAAACCTCCTTTCAGAAGTTCTTCCCTTGTTGACTAAATCTTTAATAAATAATTCATAAGGATGAAACTTAAAAAAGCATTTGCTATCCTTGGTAAATTTATGCACAAATAAAATATTTTTAGTAATTGATGAAACATGAAGCACATTGGATAGGGTTAGAGTAGTAGTAAGATATCTAAATGAAGCTGAACGAATATGATTAATTGACAAACTTGAACCATTTCCCACTTTGACTTGATCAGAACCTTCATAAACAGAGTGCAAGTTGAGGTTAGCCATCTCAGAAGTTATGTGGTGAGTTGCACCAGAGTGATACTCTTCTTGATAATCTGCACATGCTTATGGTTTCGGAAACCATGAACCATCATCAAACTCATTATAACACTCCTCAATATGTGTATTATGTGCTTGAATACCTCAGTATATGTATTATTTTCTTGAATAGAAGATTGGGATGAAGAAACAAAAAAACGATAACGACATTCAACTGTAGAGTGTCATGGGTTAAGAAATATTTGTCCGACTATATATAATAAACATAATGTAGATTATGGGTATAAAAGTTAGAAGGAGGAAATCTACCACTACCGTGGTCTGATCTTCCACCTCTAAAACCACCACGAGAAGGAAATTTGCCTCCACGAGAATTTCCATGAAATAAAGGGCAATAACCACGGGATCCAGAGCTTCAATTTTGATAAGAATGTGGATTATAACCATAAGGAGAACCACGTGCATAATAACTGGACTATTGTTGTTGATAACATGTGGATGGTTGATGTTGACTAACCACATTATTCGAAGCTGTTGAAAGATCAAGATTGACAACAACAGATACACGAGATTCCCCAGCCAATAGTAATCCGAGAAGATGTGGAGACGTTTTAGGATTTGGATTCTTTAACTATCATGTATTAAAAATAGTGGTGAAAGAATTATACTCGGATGACAATCCATTAAGCATGTGGGAAACAAGATCTTCATCCGGAATCGATATGCCAATCTGAGTAAGTTGATGTGAAATTGATCTTGCCTTATTGAATAAAACGTGCTTCGAATCAAAACTTTTTCTTGAGATTTTGTAATTCACACTTCAACTGCATCAATCTAGATATCGTAGTAGCATTATAATCACTCTCGAGAGTAGTCTAAACTACATTTGATGTTTTACAAACAAGAACCTGAATATGAAAATCTTCAGTTAAAGAAGAAAGTAGCCATGAAAGAATCGCTTGATCTTGATTCAACCAAGCAGTAACCTTACTATTTTAAAACATACTCTGAATCAGAAATCTCCACAAATGTAGATTTGAAATACTTCACAGACAAACAAATGAACCATCAACAAATCGAAATAGATCATAACTATGCATAAGAGGAACAATTTGCGATTCTAGATTGCGAAAATCGTAGGTGTAAGTTTAATTTGGGGTTTGAAATTGAGAGAAACATGAGTGATAGACATAGAAGGAGATGAAGTTGCCATGATTTTATAATATAAAGCTTCGATTTACATAGAGATGAGAAAGCCCTAGAATTGGATCAACTCTGATACCATATCAAGGTTCAATTGAATTATTTCTCTGCACTTCTCTACAGAACAATGGAGAAGGTAAAGTACATTTTATATTGACAGTTATTACAGAGTGGACAACTCACAACGTTCACTCACACATCCCCTATACACGCTTATTTATTTACAGGAAAACGCTCATTAACACTCTTGTGACATCACTTATCTAACATAAACCAATTTTTTTTTTATTATTCCATTTCGTTTGATTTTTCATACTAGTTGTTTTTTAATATTATAAAAAACTATAAAATCTAGTCGGCAATTTCTAAAGCACTATTCAGGTACCAAACGGAAAATAACCCTTCAAATTTTCTAACCAGCGGTCTAAAATGTTAATCAAAATTTGACTTCTGAACACAATGCATTATCTGTAGGTTTTAGTGGACACGTGTTCCTGGGCACACCTCAACTACGCAACCAACATTTTGGGAATTCAAAACTGAATTTTTGATGGACCAACGTCTTAGAAACTCAGATTTAGCCTTTTAGCCTATTTTAGTTCACGACTCTTACTCAAAAAGCATTGCGGAGATGCATATCTTCTTTTCTCGCACTACTATACCAGTTCATTAGCGGTAATGTAGATTCACAAAGATCTTTTGATCTTGCGACATATACTTGTCATTCATATGTCTATGTCCAAAAGTATCTTCACTGACCACGTCACTGGAGATACTCTCAAGGTCAAAGCATGTTTCCTTTTCTAGTAACCGAACCAAATTGTTGTTCCTTAATTTTTTAGAGACCATAGATGTAAAGGTGGGGAGTATAGATGGTAGTAGCTTGGTACTTATGTTTTTATCAGTGAAAGTAACAAATATTAGCCCACGTCGTTCGAACCACAGCTAGGAAAGCATATTTGCGCTTGGAGCAAAATGGCGAAAGCTCATGAGATATTCCGGTATTTCCTATCCCCTCCTCGGACTCAGGTCCTACAGTCGTCAATCGTCTAACCTAGCTAACCTAATATAATCTCTTTAAAAAATTTGCTATAAACCCCACAAATATATGGTCAAAGGCTTCAACTTCATATCGGTTAACGACTTTCCTAGGGGTGTACCAATTGGTGGACTTTCCCCCCCACCACATGGTTGTTAGGGGTAAGCTTTTTAAATCAATAGCGGGACCATAATATTTTAATCTAACAATAGAGAGATTTGGTCCACCAACGTGGTCCACCTATAGCTTTTTCGTATTAGTTAATGACTTATAAAAAGATAAGATAAAACAAGTGTAGTTTGATGAATTCTTATCTGTTTAATTTAATGATAAGATTCAATGTGAGATTTTAGATACCTGAGTCCGGGCCTGCAAGTCGTTTGGGTGGACATAATGAACCCGAGGACTTGTAAGCTCAATTATTGCCGATGTATGGGTGTTCCGGAATTTCTTTTTGTCTTGAAGTGAATAATATATTTTTTTGCTCCCATAAAAGAAATTTACACACAAACTTAATTACATTTACATCATTTGTGGTGTGGACTCACTATCTTTTACCTTTTTTTGTTCAAGAGATTTAAAATGAGTTTTTTCAAAGTGGGAGAAGATAGAACTTCGATAGACATAAAATAAATTTTTTTATACAAAGTTGGTACATAAATCTAATTATGCGGATGACGGACGCCTAGATTTATTAATTTTTCTTTTTTTGTTTTGTTAAAGACGAACATCAGTTACATACTATTTGGTTATTAAAAGTTTGATCTAAAAAAAGTTTGCAACGGAGTAAGGGTTATTCAAACAAAAATAGTATAACAAGAATGTATAAAACTTTTTCAAGTCCTAATTAACATTCTCAAACTTCTGTCATCATATTTTGTATAAATTATATATAAGTCTCTAATAATTATTTATTTAATATGAACTCCGAAGTGTAAAAGATGTATAATGTTGTCTCCACCCCTTGTTTCCCCAAAGTGAGTCTTGTCCTTCTTGGCCTTCAAGACCGGCCATCGTAGCATAACATAGGAAGTAAGAAACTAAATAAAATTATCAAAGTGACTTGTATAACTTACCACATCTCCAATGTGATTCCTGAATGCTTCCTTTTCAATTATGAACTCATCGGCAAAGTGATTAGTGGCAACCTGGTCGTCTTGTAAATTAAGTTTAGTTTTGAATTCATAACCAACAACAATATTTCCTCCAAGTCTTGTCCAAGATCTATTTGTTCCTGCCACAACTCGTCTAATGTTGGGGCCACCCATTGGGTTCACGCAAAAAAATGGGGAGAAAATGAACGATTCTTGATTTCTGATAAGGATATTTAGCGTATATGTTTCCTTCTCCTATAATATCCTAATGAACTTGGGTAAAGTCATCATCATGTTGTAGTTTCCCAAGCAAAAAATAGTCAACAAGTTTAATATCAGTTGGCTTGAATAGACCAACTTCAGGTCTATCTAACCTACATTTGCAGCTATATATGCCATCCACTCGTATTGATGTGCAAATTTTTACAAACTTGGCTAACAATTCAAAAGGAATACTTCATGCAGAAAGCTGGTGATAAATTTCTGGAAACAAATAAAAATACTTCTTATATTTCATTATGTTGTTAGTTTAAATAAAAGGAGATCTTATATTCATGAAATACAAGGTCTTCTTGGATTATGGTACAACTATAGAAATGAAATTGAAGATGTTTACCTTTGTCATTTTTGTAATCACACTCAAACCGTCATATACATCAAAATATTCTTAATCTTTTTGAGCCATGAATTAAGATATATTTTTCATGAAATTAAGCTTTGATAATTAACCTCGTCAACATGAAGTCAAGCTTTGGTGATGAATTAACAACGTCAACATCAGACACTTTATTTCATAGAGATCTTATACTTTATATTGATATTTGTAAGTCTTGAATTTCATTTGTAGTTGTTCAAATTTGTTTTCAGTAAGTCTCTTGATCGTTAGTTAATTATTTCTTATAAAAACAACTGTATATTTCTTGATAGAGATCCTACAAGTTTTAGTTTCATAATAGAAAATCTATAAATGTTACCTTTTTTGTGTTTCTAGTATGTTTCTTGATAGAGAATCTATACAAGTTTTAACTTATTAATAAAGAATCTACAAACGTAGTTTCTTTTGTGTCTCTGGTATGTTTACTGATGGAGATGTTACAAGTTTAGTTTCTTAATAGAGATTCTAATATAATTTTCCAGGATTTGTTTTTATTGTTTTATTGAATTCTTGGTTGATATAAAATTTTTTTTTTATTAAGTTGATATTAGAAATAGTTGTAATTCCTATACATATTTTTGAGTTTTCATTCATAATTTTTATTTTGTGTTTTCTTGAATTGAATTAGAAATATTTTTATAATCCTTGGTTTCTCGACTTTGGTTTTGATTCTAATGAAACTATTGTTAGTTAATTAATTATCTACTTTTAATTTGTCAAAGAAAGAACTAGTAGTTGTTGTAAGACATATTATTTAGTGTTTACCTTTGGTGACCCAAATAATTTTTTTGTTCCTTTGTATTGAATAAATACCGAAATGTTTTTGCATTTGTTAAACCACTACACTACCTATTGAAAAACCCTTAGATCAACATTAACTTAATTATAAAATTTGTGCCATGTATTAAAAATACGATAATTATTTATCCGTACAAGATATATACAAATTGATAGTCTATAGATGATTTGATTATTCGGTACAGTGTTCAGATATGCAACTTTCATTTCCTACTATTGAGAATAAAGCAATATGTAACTCGCACTAAAAGATTCTTCCGTCTTAAACATACAATACAACAATCTGTTTATGTGCCCAAATTTCCCAATTGAAAACACTACCCTATATTTACTACACAAACACTCTCCATATTCCATAACAATTGGCCGGAAATGCACTATGATGTGCACAGCAAAAACAGTTCATCTTTAATCTCTACCACCATCAACTAATTTAACCCCTCAATACTACTTGTCATCCAAAAACAGTTCATCTTTAATCTCTATCTTTAATATCTATGCCCAAATTCCAAAACTTGGTTGTTTCTCTTCTGCAAGAGCAACGAAAATCACATACTGGAGGTAGTAAGTTCCATGTAAATTACATCCCGCCACAAGTATCTTTCTTGACTAAGGGAAACTTCTAGGCTGTTTCGTTTTTCCTTGAAACAATTCCGTTGAGAATTTCGTGAAGAACTCCCTCTAATCAAGGATAAAGCTCTGCAATGCTTGAAACCAAGAAGACTAAAAACAAATTGGTAATTTAAAAAGGATGGAACTTGAAGCTTGAACAGTACTTATATATTGAACATATGTTGTAGTTCACATCACACTCCTCTTAGTTGAGGAATGGAAACGAGAAACTCAAAAAGCAAGTTTTCACTCAGCACCGTCTCGTGCTTTCAAAACATACTAGTTAGCATCTTAATTACAATATTAGAAATCTGATTTAACATAAGGCAAGTAGACAGCTAGGAGTAGGGATAGATTTAATGCTAAGTATTGGAAAACTTCTTGAACTTGGAGCTTGTGACCAATGACGCTCAATCTAACAACAGTTTAACTCCTCCTTCGTGTTGATAGAAAAAATCTTGAGAATGTGCAAGGTTTTACGTTTACATGTTGTAATGTAGCACAAAAATATCGAAATTAGCATACATAAGAGCACAAGAAAATATAAATAAGTTGGTAAGAATATATGATGCAATAGCGGATTTTCTACTACCACACCCCTTATGATATCATGATAATAATTTCTAGATCTAAACTTATTTAATATGAAAATAAAGATAAAAGTGCTAAAATTGTAAAGATTGACACAAGGATTTTTTACATGGTTCGATCAATGTGATCTACATCCATGGTTCTTCACTATGATTGTTTGAATTACATGAGTATTACATTTAGAATCTCCATTAATGGATATTTGGTAGAGCTCTAGATCTAGTTTTTGGGGAAGAAGATGATAAAGAAAATAAATCTCTCCTTACATAAATGTGTCTCCCTCTTTCACAAAATGTGTCTCCTCCCCCTTATCTCTCCTGCCTTTCTCTTTATATAGGTGTTTACATAGTGGATTACATCTCACTTATAGTGGAGTACAGCTAATATTGTTTCATGCTCCCGCGACGTTCTCTCAGGCTCTTGCTACATTCTCGCAGGCTAAGGAAATGAATGCATCTCGCACACTAACAAATGTGTTGTGCGATATTTTGATCCTATATTTTGCCCCTTTTTTCTTGAATATTGCTTGAAGAGCGATCTTTAAGAAAAAAATCCATTGTTGTAGTAGTAGTCTTTGATCTTTGTTGATAAAGGAACTACGCGAAAGAATACTTTTCTTGAAAAGTACGTACTTGCCTCTATTCTTTTGTGAAGTTCCGAAGCTAATAAGAAGTATCATCCTGAAGTATACGAAGTATGAAGTATCCTAGAAGAAATATAAGAAGTACTAATCCTCGAAATATAAGAAGTATCCCTCCTTGAATGCGAATAAGAAGTATTGCGAACTAATCATGCGAAATTATTACTCCATTGTTGGTGAGGATTCTTGTTATTTTCGATCGAGCGTCTTCTTTGGAAATGATTCTAGCCAAAAGGATAAAAAACATAAAATATTTTCTTGGTAATACATAGTTGCCTCTGTTCTTTATCTATGAGGGTAGAATTCTTGAGAAAGTGTTGAATGAGCGAGTTGTTTCTTTATTCTTATCTTGCCCCTATCTCATGTGTTGTGCTCATGTGATAGTATAATCTCTTCAAGTTGCTTATAATTGTGCGAAATAATCACATCCTTCTTTGGCGATGTCCTCTTGTTTATCCTGTCTGAGCTTTTATCATGCGATATTATTCCGTAAAGTTTTGTAAAATACTTGTGCGAATATAATGCTTATGTGATGATTATGTTATGAAATGTGTATGCGATGTTTATGCCATGAAATGCTTATGCGATGCTTTCATGATGCGAGTGTGATGCTTGTATGATGAGAATGCTTATCTATTGCAATGTATAGTACATACTTATTGTTCCTTCCACGTTCTTACTTGTGATTCATCTTTCCTTATTCCTGCACTATTAGTATCGCATAATAATATGATCATAATATCAAGTGTGCGTCATTTTCACTGCCTCAATCTCATTTCCATATACATGTTCGCAAGCTTATCATATAATCATTTTTGCAAGCTTATTTGCTTATATGTTCGCAAGCGTATCATATAATCATTTTCGCAAGCTTATTTGCTTATATGTTCGAAAGCTTATCATATAATCATTTCCGCAAGCTTATTTGCTTACATTCTTATGTGGTCTTATTTTGCCTTCCTAGTTAAAGGTATTATTGCCACCCCTTGTCTTTGCGACAAAATCACATGCCGTCTTTACACTTTCATGTAATGACCCATTGATCTTGTCTTATCTTTTTCTAGTATTATTGCCTCTGCAGGATATTTTTCATGCGACAATATGACAGGCCTAAATATTCTTGCGAACGTAAAGCCCCATGACATTGCCGTCTTGCGACGAAATCGCAGGACGTCTTTACACTTTCGTGCACCGACCCATTGATCTCGTCTTATCTTTCTCTAGTATTATTGCCTCTGCAGGATATTTTTCATGCGACAATATGACAGGCCTAAATATTCTTGAGAATGTAAAACCCCATGACATTGCCGTCTTTGACACTTATCAGCTCCCTAATGGAGGGTGCCGTCCTTAGCATCCCCCTGGTTGCCCCTTCGAGGAGGCGTACCTCTACCATACAATGTTGGCTCCTCCCATCCGGTCTTAACAACAACCAGTTGTTTTCGCGGCCTCTTATCCCTTCGCCGATATGGCTCATGGTTACGAGACCGCACCCTAAGCGGGGTTCTCTTCGGACCGAGTGCATTATAGCCAAGACTTTCCAAGAATGGCCAGGTACGCTCCAGACGCCCAAGGCACTCTTGGCTCAACCGTGTACCTTGGCGCCTTGATCGAGTTCTGCATTCCTTAGGAGAGACCTTCTCACCTTAGTCGCCCAACCTAAGTCATAAGCTCAGGCTGAAAATCCAAGGCACCTCTCCTGGATGGGCTTTATTGACCCCAAATCTCCATGACCCAGGTTCCGGTGGCGGTATAACCTTTTCCTGAGCCATGCAATAAGTTCTCCCCTTCTATGGCGCACTTTAGGTCTTACATTTGCCTCTTGCGAAATTTTTTCGCGAACTAGGGTGTACGCCATAGTTGGGTGCCTCTTTCATTTTTTGATCATTCTTCTTTCATTCTTTCGTTCATTCTTTCATTCTTTCACTCTTTCAGTTATTCTTTCACTCTTTCATTCATTCTTTCATTCATTCTTTCCGCGAATATATGATGCCTTATTTTCTAAGAAATCTTCATATTATTTATTCTTATAAATTAATATCTTCATTTCATATTTTTTTTCTATTTTTTGATTATCTTCCTTCATTTTCATATCTTCATGTTAAACATCATATCATTTGAAGCAAAGCAAATATTCAAGAGAAATATATAAATTGATCTACACAAAAATTTTCTCGGTTTATTGTAATTTTGAAATCTTTGTAAACGTGCGATTGTATCGCTTTTTGTAAATCAAATCAAGAATATTTTATTTGTTGTAAGTAAAATAAAATGTTCAAGGAAGTGGTACTTAGCTTTCATGTGATTTGCTGTTGCTGCCGTCGCACGCGAAGTATATGGTTTGCTTGCAAAACTGGCATCCTCTTGCATATTCTCGCAACATACCAACTGTGCTAACCCTCTCTTGCGAAATAATCAAAGATCATGCGAAGTAATCAAAGGCCAACTGTGCAAGAGGCAATTCTGTATAAATTTCGCGTAACATAAACAAACGTGCGAGAAACAAGAATTGATCCCGCGACCTTCTGCTTGCATTCATGCCGTCTGACCAACTGTGCTAGTTTTCCTATACGAAATGTTTGTGCGAAATAATCACCCACTTTCTTCTGTGCGAAATATCCATGCGAAATTATCAAAGGCCACACGAAAAATACTCTTCTGGCAAAGCAAGCTTATTAACGATATTATCCCATGTTACCTAAATGCCCTTATCTTTCCATCCCCTGGTTCTCATTGAAGTTTCTAAATAATCAAGTCATTGTGGTACTTACAGGGATAAAGTTGTCATGATAGAAATATTTTTCTTTAGGATAACAGCCTTGGTAGGGTCAATTTCATCCTGTTACGTGGTTTCAAAAAGTGAATAATTACGGTTTATATTATTACAGGTTTGCCACAAGTTTTTTTTGTCTTGTCTCGTTTGCTTAATTTATGTGAGTTTCTGTTTATGTTAATGTAAAACCTAGCATTTTTAGGGGTTACCCAAAAGGAATTAGGGGCCAATAATAATAAGACAAAATAAGGTCACCAAAACCTAAATTGAAGCTAGCCCTTATTTCGCGTATTTCGTAATGGCGAAATTGTCTTTCCACAATCGGTAGTAAAGTGTGTTACTTTAACCTCCGAATATACTCAATTTTTGAATTTTGGTACTACCATAATCGGTAGTAAATTTAACTACCGAATGTATATCGGCCCAAGATTTTGTCAAAATTCTAAAATTTTTGAACTTTGGTACTACCATAATCGGTAGTAAAGTGTGTTACTTTAACCTCCGAATATAATCAATTTTAGAATTTCAGTACTACCATAATCGGTAGTAAATTTAACTTCCGAATGTATATCGCACCAAAATGAGATTTTGCCAAAATTCTAAAACTTTCGAACTTTGGTACTACCATAATCGGTAGTAAAGTGTGTTACTTTAACCTCCGAATATACTCAATTTTCGAATTTTAGTACTACCATAATCGGTAGTAAATTTAACTTCCAAATGTATATTGGCCCCAAAACGATATTTTGCCAAAATTCTAAAATTTTTGAACTTCGGTACTACCATAATCGGTAGTAAAGTGTGTTACTTTAACCTCCGAATATACTCAATTTTCGAATTTTAGTACTACCATAATCGGTAGTAAATTTAATTTCTGAATGTATATTGGCCCTAAGATGTGATTTTTCCAAAATCCTAAAATTTTCAAACTTTGGTACTACCATAATCGGTAGTAAATTGTGTTAATAAGTGATGCTTATTATCTACCGATTGTGTTCATGCCCCAAATTCAAAATTTCAAAACTTAATAAAATTTCGAAATTTTATACTTTCACAATCGGTAGTTTATGGTGTTCATTATCTACCGATTGTGCGTAACTTTTAGTACACAGAGAAATTGTTTTTTTTTTTTTAATTAAGAATAATCGGTAGATAATGATCAATTTACCTACCGATTATGGTTGATGTTCTTAAGAAATGATGAACATCAACCATAATCAGTAGGTAAAATAGATTGTTATCTACCGATTATGTTTCGCATCAGAAATCCAAGAAAATTTTCGGGTCAAATTTTTTGATTTCAAGTAATCAAATCCTAATTTTGAATCACAACTACTATCATCTATTCGTTTTGTTTGTTTAACTCCTTTTTTTTTTTTTTTTTTTTATATTCTATGTTTCAACTTCAAGGTTAATGAATTTTGGGTTTTAATTTTAAACAATTCATCATAACATTTGTTTGATCGACGATCTTTGTTTTCAATCAAAATTAAAATGATGATTTTTTTTTTCAATGGGTAGAAAAGAGAAGAAGAAGAGGATAGATATGATATGATTATGAAAATAAAGGATATTGGTTTAAATTTAGGGTAAAGGTGAAGGACAATATAGACAATTTCCTATTTTTAAGACACCCCTTAACCCCCTTCAATGGATGGGAATAAAAAAATGGCCCCTAATTCCTTTTGAGTGGCCCCTAAAAATGCTAGGAGGTAAAAATGGGAAAATATTTTGCTCTAGCAGCCCCTTGATTTAACCACAGTTATCTTCCCCAATCTATAACTATCAAAATGTTCCAAAATTACTCCAAATCTTAGCTGTTGAATTTGGAGTATTAAATAACCTGGCACTTTTAGGGGCGACCCCGAAAGAATTAGGGGAGACACAAAAGACAAAATAGGATGAAAATACTTGTATGCCCCTTCATAATCGGGTAGTTTAGTTAGCTACCGATTGCAAAATCTCATTTTTAGGACAACTCTATATTCTAGTTATATGAACTATTTTGACTACCGATTATAGGCTCAACTAAATTAGAAAAAGAGGATTTTTGCAAAATCTCTTTTTGGGGCAACTCTATATTCGGTAGTTATATGAACTATCTTTGACTACCGATTATGCTAGGATTATAGGAAGTCGGGATACCTTCATTTGCTATCGATTATAGGCTCAACCAATGCAATTGAAAAAAATCCCGGGCATGGACGTGGTATGAATACAATGTCGGTGACGCTATACAGGGGGTTCTGGGGGTCCGGGGCGAGCCCCTCCCACTGTGTTCGAAATGACAGGTCAGTCGCGGGGTCTAGGGGCAGCGCCCCTTGCAGAGTGCGAGATGATGGTCTCGTAGAAAATTTTTTTCTACGAAAATTGAATTTCAAATCTGTTTTGGATTTTTTTCCTGGTTTTTCATCCACTGCGACACGGATCATTTAATTCTCGAGAATAGTTGAATCGGAGTCAAGATATAATCGGAAGTCATGATAACTCTTCGTATCTTACCGATTATATGCTCAACCAAAATTCAAAAAAGAGGATTTTTTATAAATCGATTTTGGGGCTACTCTATATTCGAAAGTTATATGAACTATCTTGACTACCGATTATGGCTCGGATATTTGCAAAGAGAGCGATCGTATAATCGGAAGTCATGATAGCTCTTCCTTTCTTACCGATTATAGGCTCAACCAAAATTCAAAAAAAGAGGATTTTTTGCAAAATCACATTTTGGGGCAACTCTATATTCGGTAGTTATATGAACTATCTTGGCTACCGATTATGGTAGGATATTTGCAAAGAGAGCGGATCGTATAATCGGAAGTCATAATAGCTCTTCCTTTCTTACCGATTATAGGCTCAACCAAAATTCAAAAAATTGAGGATTTTTGCAAATTCACATTTTGGGGCTACTCTATATTCGGTAGTTATATGAACTATCTTGACTACCGATTATGGTAGGATATTTGCAAAGAGAGCCACTGTATAATCGGAAGTCATGATAACTTCATTTACTACCGATTATAGGCTCAACCAAAATTCAAAAAAAGAGGATTTTTGCAAAATCTCATTTTGGGGCTACTCTATATTCGGTAGTTATATGAACTATCTTGACTACCGATTATGGTAGGATATTTGCAAAGAGAGCCACTCTATAATCGGAAGTCATGATAACTTCATTTACTACCGATTATAGGCTCAACCAAAATTCAAAAAAAAGCGGATTTTTGCAAAATCTCATTTTGGGGCTACTCTATATTCGGTAGTTATATGAACTATCTTGACTACCGATTATGGTAGGATATTTGCAAAGAGAGCTAATGTATAATCGGTAGTTATATGAACTATATTGACTCCCGATTGTTGATTAACTACCGATTGTATAGTTACCTCCCGATTGTAAAGGGTAGTTTGGCCATTAAGAAAATGGGATTATGGATTAACCTTCCGATTATGGATTAACCTTCCGATTATGACCTATTTTGTCCTTTTGTGTCGCCCCTAATTCGTTTGGAGGCGCCCCTAAATCGCAAGGTTAAATAAACTCCAAATCTTAGCTGTTGTATTGTTTCAAATGTAAATTCTTTGGGTTTACACTGCACAGATGTCCAAATTCTCTATTAAACGCTTGGATACGTATGGTTTTGAACGTTTGCGTTACTGTATACAATTATGCGAGCACTAGACTGCTAGAGAACCAACTCCATCAATTAATTGGATCAAAGGGAAAGGCTTGTAGCTTTTGGAAAGATGACAGGACCCGACTTGTAAATTTGGAGTCAACCCGTTAACAAGGAACACAATTTTTGTACTTGTACGGAGCACGATAGATGATGGATACAAGGTTTGGAAGGTCTTGACTCTTGAAGGTGGAGCTTTCTGTATATGTACGTGAATGCCTTAAATACTGAAGCCGTAAATGCATGAGTGGAAACTTAATTAAACGGTGATGAGGATGAAGTCCCGGTGACACTTGATGATGGAAGACAAACATTAAAGCGATGATAGTTCCTAGTTTCTTTATCAAAAATAAATAAATGGTTATTTAACGTTTGGTACCCAACAAATGTCCAACACCTAGCTTTGGTACCCAATATTTGAAATATTAAGGGTTGGTACCTAGACCAAGCATTGACCGTCAATGTCTCTGTTTGACTAATATTTATATTATTTTCTAAAAAAAATATTCCAAACTTAAACAAAATTACAAAACTGTCCTTAAGAACTCTTCTTCCTCCTCTCTCAATTCCTGCAAGAACCACTGAATTGAGAACAGATCCAATTCAATTTTTACAAAACCGTAGAGTTAATTAATGAAATCAAAAGGTAATCACTATTGATAGCAAGTTACCCGCACCTTCAAAAGGCCAAATCGCCACTATTACAAATAAATAGATCTTCATGATTTTCATTGCCACTACATCAATTTCGTGATTGAACTATTTCTGATTGATATTGGACTAACCCAAATCTCCAATAATAAAGAAAACAGAAGATTTCTCTAAAATCATCAAACGATTAACATCAAAACAAAATTTCAAACGAGAAAACTGAATCAAACAATACCATGATATTTAGGTCTAGAAAATCCACAATAACAAAGATTGATGCAAGGGCATTTATTTGGCAAAAACAGAGAGCAATTATACTTCCAATAAATAGGGTTATAGATTGAATATATGAGGAGAAGAAACTTGATCGAAAAAATTGAATCTGATTGTAACCCAACTTCTCTTTATTACTTGTTGATTCTCTTTTCATCTAGCCATGGCTAAAATAGAGCTGACCAAACTCATACAAATCGAGCATCCCATTTCCTTGTTCATCTCCGCTACCAATCGTTCAACCACAAATACCACCAAAACTCATCCAATAAACAGCTTTAGATCCCCTTTTCTTCACAAATTTTATCTCACAAA
Organism: Papaver armeniacum; assembly: GCA_023531295.1. Taxonomy (NCBI): domain Eukaryota; kingdom Viridiplantae; phylum Streptophyta; class Magnoliopsida; order Ranunculales; family Papaveraceae; genus Papaver; species Papaver armeniacum. Next base: position 178,126 of record JAJJWW010005834.1, on the reverse strand, counting down.
TTCACCGAAAGTGTTCACCATTCCATAGCACCTTAAGTGAATTGGTGCGGTGAGAGAAGGAGATAGGTGCATCGACATGAAAATTTGTGAAAAAAAAATTTCCCAACCTAATTTCTGTATATACAAGTTGTAAGTGGGAATAGGTGGCGGCCATAGATTGAGAATACCAGGAGAATAAAATAGGGTTCTTACTTATCAAGGATAATTTTGTAAATTCTTATTATTTTTAATAAATTATTTTAGAAAATAATCTGTGGATTGGTCAAACGTTGACTTTGACGGTCAACGTCGGGTCTAGGTACCAACCATTAATATTGTAAATATTGGGTACCAAAGCTAGGCGTTGGACATTTGCTGGGTACCAAACGTTAAATAACCCATAAATGAACAATAGTATATCCGCCGACAACGATGCATCTTAAGGCCTATTAGTTCATTTGATAGAAGTTGTTGGGAATATATATATTTAAAACATAAATTTATTTCCCAATAAATAAAAAGAAAGTTTTTAATAGCATTTAAGTTTCTTAAATGAAAAAATTAATTTTGTTAACATTAATTTTGACCGTTACATATTTCTGGTTTTTAATGGTGTTAACTCCACCATAATAACATTTTTTAATAACATTTTAAATGTTTTGAAACTCTTGACTATAAATCAGAATTTTGGTTGGAAAAACAAAAAAAAGAGAGATGAATGTTCTTTAATGTTTTAGTTTTTTTTTGATGTAAAGAATTGGGAGAGTTGTAGAAGCATTTTTTTTTTATGTGACAGTTTTCTATTATGTCTCTTGAGTTTTTTTTTAGAAAATGAATTTTTGTGAGAAAGAAATACAAGTGTGTGATCATCCTTAGTTTTTCTAAAGAGTTTCTGAGCAAGAATGAAGTTGTTTATGGGTAAAAATCGTTTCTGCCGATTTCGGTAAATCGGTAGGTGAGTGAGAAACCGGTTCAAACCCTAAACAAATGCGCTCGTACGTGAGCACTTTATAGATTCGAGAGATCAACTACACAAGTCCGGCCTAAACCAAGAAATGGCCGTTCCGGACTTGTTTTCGGTCACAAAGTGGAGGAGAAGGTTGATTTGGGGAGGGAAGCAAAGAAAGGTGTTGAGGAGAGTAGTATCTCGACTTGTATCGAAAGTGAAAGCTTAGGAAGCTTGCAAGAGATGAAAGCTTTTGGGAGAGCTTGCAAAGTTGCCTTTCTCGAGAGTGTAGTATTTTTCCCCGACCGAGACTTGTTGTCTGGTGGAAATAGGTAAGACCTATTTATACAAGTTTCGAGATTTGAAACGCACTCACGACCTCATGAAGGAAGAGAGTAAAGGGTGAAATAATGGGAGGAGGTGGTAACCGCATGGTGTTAATGGGTGAAAACGTTTTCACCATTATTTCCTCTTTTATTTGACCGCTTTATTCCTTTTCACGCTTTCTTAATGTGAGCGTAGTGTCTGCCGCATCTTTGTGACCGCCAAACCAAAACCCTAGAAAGCATCCCCCAGTTTGTGTTGATGTCTCGAGTGTTGAAATCTTGCGTGCAAGTGGTACCTGCTAGGCACGCATGTGACATGTGCCAATGGCATGTGCGGAATGCCTTCGTTGCGAGTTGCACCTCGAGCGTAAGTGGTAATGCCGGAGCTGCTAGTGGTGTGTGGCATGTGCCAACGGCATGTGCGAATGCCTTGGTGGTAGGTTACACGGTTTGCAAGTTAGGCTACCAGCGTGTGTGTTTGGCATGTGCCAATGGCATGTGCGGAATGCCTTGGTGGTAGGTTGCACGGTTTGCAAGTTAGGCTACCAGCGTGTGTGTTTGGCATGTACAACCATGTTGACCTAGTTGCAAGTCTTGCAAGCCTAGGCGCTATATTTGGCGTGGGCCAAGGCATACGGCTTGAAATATGGCATGCGATACGTGTTGGCATGTGCCAATGGCACGTACGGCCATGTTGACCTAGTTGCAAGTCTTGCAAGCCTAGGGCGCTATATTTGGCGTGGGCCAAAGGCATAGCGGCTTGGAAATATGGCTGCGATACGTGTTGGCATGTGCCAATGGCACGTCGCGGCCATGTTGACCTAGTTGCAAGTCTTGCAAGCCTAGGGCGCTATATTTGGCATGGGCCAAAGGCATAGCGGCTTGGAAATATGGCTGCGATACGTGTTGGCATGTGCCAATGGCACGTGCGGCCATGTTGACCTAATTGCAAGTCTTGCAAGCCTAGGGCGCTCGTTTGGCGTGGGCCAAAGGCATAGCGGCTTGGAAATATGGCTTTGCGATACGTGTTGGCATGTGCCAATGGCACGTACGGCCATGTTGACCTAGTTGCAAGTCTTGCAAGACTAGGGCGCTACATTTGGCATGGGCCAAAGGCATAGCGGCTTGGAAATATGGCTTGCGATACATGTTGGCATGTGCCAATGGCACGTCGGCCATGTTGACCTAGTTGCAAGTCTTGCAAAGCTAGGGCGCTATATTTGGCGTGGGCCAAAGGCATACGGGCCGGAAATATGGCCTGATACGTGTTGGCATGTGCCAATGGCACGTATCGGCCATGTTGACCTGGTTGAAAATCTTGCAAGCCTAGGGCGCTATATTTGGCGTGGGCCAAAGGCATAGCGGCTTTGGAAATATGGCTGCGATACGTGTTGGCATGTGCCCAATGGCACGTGCGGCCATGTTGACCTAGTTGCGAAGTCTTTCAAGCCTAGGCGCTATATTTAGCGTGGGCCAAGGCATAGCGGCTTGGAAATATGGCTGCGATACGTGTTGGCATGTGCCAATGGCACGTCATCGCCATGTTGACCTAGTTGCAAGTCTTGCATGCCTAGAGCGCTATATTTGGCGTGGGCCAAAGGTATAGCGGCTTTGGAAATATGGCCTTGTTGCCATGGTGCGAGGGGTGCGGCTTGGTTTGGCATTGTTGCCATGGTGCGCCAGTCACGCTATTATTGCCATGGTGCGCGAGTGGTGCGGCTTGGTTTGGCATTGTTGCCATGGTGCGAAGTGCGCGCTTGGTTTGGCATTGTTGCCATGGTGCGCAGGGTGCGGCTTGGTTTGGCATTGTTGCCATGGTGCTGGGGTCGGACTTGGTTTGGCATTGTTGCCATGGTGCGCAGAGTGTGCGGCTTGGTTTGCATTGTTGCCATGGTACGCAGATGCGGCTTAGTTTAGCATTATTGCCATGGTCGCGATATGCGGCTTGGTTTGGCATTGTTGCCATGGTCGCAGATATGCGGCTTGGTTTGTCATTGTTGCCATGGTGCGCAGATGCTGGCTTGGTTTGGCATTGTTGCCATGGTCGCAGATATCTGCGCTTGGTTTGGCATTGTTGCCATGGTCGCGCAGATATCGCGCTTGGTTTAGCATTGTTGCCATGGTGCGCAGTGCGGCTTGGTTTTGGAATTAGGGTTACGTGTTGAAAACCCTAATCCTGGTATTTTGAAAAAATACCCCTATTAATTGTTTACACCGAGTTAAATGCTCTTAGTTAATATGTTGCGGGTAACACTAGGTCATGGGGTTTTCACGATTTTACCCCTTGTCTAAAAACCACCATCAACATTAAGTCCCAACTAGCTCGGAGCAGGGGATTTGTTGCGAGGTAAGCATAAGATGGTGACAAACTATTAACAAAGAAAACTTAAGGAAAATTGAAGGAGGCTTGTCCGACCTTTTATAAATAGGGTTTGGAATCCTTGCCTCTGGGTAGTTTTGCACAAATCGGAGGGTCGGCACAATTGGTGGGGCCGGTGCGGCAGGGCGACGTTGGGAAGTTGGCATGAGTTGGGAAGCTGAGTGTGCTAGGTGGTGGGACCCGGCGCAAAGTGTAGAAGTCTTGCGTGCTTGCGGCGTGACTTGGGCGGTCATTGGGAGGTCGGCCAATTGGTGGGGCCGGTGCAACTTGGAAACCGTGCTTGCAAAGCGTGACTTATGTAAATAAAGAGGGAGTTAAGACGTTTCTTGAGACATGACAAAGTTTCCTTATTTTGCTTTCCTTCAACGTGCGGCTTCCATTAGGCATCATCCATGCCAAAAATCTGGAAGCATTATGTCTTTCATTGCTCCCTTTCCTTTTTTAAGGTTCCGTATTCATACCCAACGCGAATGTATCGTCTCTCCCTTGTTTGAGAAGGGGTTCTTCCTGTTGATTCCCCTTTTCCTTTGCTTTGCCGGTGCGTTTTCTTCTTCTTTTTTGTTCACGCCAGTGTAGTTAAAATCGCTCTCCAAGGCCGATTACTCACCGAGTAATCGCTACAAGCTATATGACCGAGGTGATTTCCGATTCCAAGCCATCTCCGATTTTTAGCGATTAAGTCGGCCGATTTTGGCGATTTGGATCGATTTTGGGAAAACGAGTTGGCGATTTTTCCGAGTTGGTCTTGCATGTACCGAAATCAAAAAAGAAAAAATTCGTAACCCCTCGGATGAGAGTTATTAAATGGAAAAACCTCTAAAAACACTATAAATAGGTTCAATGTAACAATATTACACTTATTTATATGATAATGTTAAAATTTTAATTTTAATTAGGTATAAATCTTGACTCATGAGCGAAATCTATAAGTATCTAATAAATATGTTCGAGTATTGGGGACGAGTTTTAGCGATTTCCAAGTCCGAACTTACTGCTCCTCGTTCCAAGTTCCCCAACCGTGTAGGACCGAGGAACGATTTCGACTACTTTGGTTCACGCTATCCTCTTTTTATATGTGTATAGACAGGATGGAACTTGATCATCTTTCCATTTCTTGCAGTGTATGATGGGATCTTCCAGAGACGGCCGTGCCTTTAACTTTTTGGAAAAGGACTTCGAATCGGTGGAGATCGATCTTCTTCTCTTGGAGGTATTGGTTGGGGTTGAATCTTTGTTCCGTGAAGCTAACGAAATTATTAAGGACCTCCTTCCATCTATCCTCACGAAGAACAGTGCATGTTCGACTCTCTTGGGTTCAAAGGACGCGGAGGAGAACGCCATGATTCTTGATTTTGATGCGAATGAATCAAAAAAACTTCCTTCAAGTGTCGATGAGAAAACTTTCGAAGAGTACATGATAGTTTAGACAGACCTTTGAAGTTGATGTCAAAGGTGTTATTGATGATACCGAGGAGGGTCGTGGGTGGCGTATCTTTGGAATAGTTGTCGGGAGGACACCGCTCGCGGGGCCGTGGTCGCTTGGATGGGATGTTGAGGTTGCCGATGCTAAAACCGCTGAATGGAACCTTTGTTGCCCGAAGGATTGTTTGGGAAATGCTTGAAGATAGCTTTGCCCGGAAGGGACTTGCGCCTCCATCCTTCGAGGGCTAGTTCCTCCTTTTGTTTTTCTTATTGTTATTGCTTAGTTCCCCCGATGTTTTTTTCCTTCTTTTTTTTGTGTAAACACATCTTTCCCTTCTTCTTCATCAAGAAACCTTTTTGTTTCATATATATATATTTTTGAAAGGGGTTGTTGTATGATGGCCCTGCAATGGTTTTCTGGGTTCTTCTGATGTATTTCTCCAATATCTGAAGGATTCGCTCGGGAAGAGATATATTTATTTTTTTTTTATTTTTTTTTGACAAAAGGGGAGATCTCCAGGAAAAATACAAACGGTGTATTCATACTGGGGAAGTACAAATATTAAGAGGAATCATTTAAAGGAAGTACTGAAAAGGGGAGTGATTGGGAAGTACAGCATTTAGGGATTGGATTCCTGAGCCATCGCGAGTGAACTATCACGCCTTCGGGTGTGTCGGTATTGATGAGCTTGAAATATCCTCCCAAGAGGGTATCCGCAACCAGTGCATGCCCTCGCCTTCACCTTCCCTCGGGCAAATCCATCTTTACTTGTCATCCTCCCAACTTGAAACGAGCTTTCCTAACCACTATATCTCACAAAATCTGAGTTCGAGACGTCGTGTAACCATTTGAGCCTTAAGCTTCGTTGGTTTCGCTAGAAGCTTCCAAGCTTCTTGCAAAGTGTTCGAATGGTCCGACTCCCCATTCACATTTTTTTGACGTTAAATGCCGGTTGTTGCGCCGAGTCCCCATGACAGAATGGGGGAAGAAAAGGTCGATTCTGAGAAAAGGTTGCTCGATGGAACTTTTACTTGCATTTGAAAATCATGGGCTAGCGCCAACGGGTCCTCTCCTGGACGCTTGGGTTCCTTTAATAGCACGTTGATGTGATAACCTGTGGACGATTTGTTGGAATCCTTCGGGCGAGGATGTCGGCAGAGGGTGTAACGTCCGGTTTTGCTTTGTTGTCGAGCACCCACAAGCGTCCCAAAATCATGTCATGATCTAGTTCTTTGACAATGTGGAACTTGCTGCGTTATAGCGTCTCCCATCTCGATCTCTAGGTTGATGTAGCCATGCGCGTTCAAAGCCTCTCCTCTCAAGCTCTTAATCACAGACGGGAAGTAGGTAGCGTATTGTTTTGTAAATCCACGCCTTTAGTGTCTTGAAAGTAATGATGTTGTGGTCGTAGGTCGTGTCGATGAGCGTGTCGTCAAATTCGTTACCTCTCAAACGGGACGTGGTCAGCAGTCCCGTTCTCCGCTCGCTTGTTTGGGAAGCTTGGGCCCTTGGCGTGGATTCCGAGGGGAAAAAAGCTGTTTGCCGGATACAACACGATTGAGAGCTGCGAAAATATCTTGGCGCCGAACCTTGGAAAGATAGAGAATTTCACATACATGTCGCATCATGGATTATGCGGCCTCGTGCACGGAGTCCCCAGAGGAACCGCAGCTTCTTATTGGGAGTGGGTCTCGATGCACTCTTTCGTCTCCTAGTTGGAGTTCTCCCCCTTCTATCCTTTCTTTGAAAATATGCTTTAGTCTGTTGCAATCGCTAGTTTGGTGAACGAACTTTGTGGTAATGGCGACTTGGGGTTTGCCATCTCACCTTCATTGGGGACGTCGAGCGGTGGCAATCGATGACATCATCTTGAACCCGTGCTTCTAGGAGGTCAATCACCTCCTCGATGGGGAATGGGAAATCAAGGGTATTTCCTCCGGCCTCACGATCTTTGCACGTGGGTTTTAGTGGCGATCTTCCGTTGCGGGGGTTCCGTTGCGCCCGGCGCTTCACGTTGGGGCCGGTGGCTCGTAGTTACTGCTTTCATTTTTTCCTCTTTCGTTCACTATGTTCACGGAGGATGAGCCGGCATTAAATTGTTTGCTGATGAGTGCCTACTCCCTTGCGAGTTTCATGTGCGTCTTCGCTTCGAGTTGGCCTAGTCCTTTCCAAGAATGCCGGTGTTGTTGTTGCAGATCGTGCGCGGCCTCATGGAGTTCGGAGAATGTTTGGAAACACAAGTTTTCTAGCAGGGCGCGGTAGATTAGACCATACCGTTGATGCATGCGTTTACCAATTGTTGCTCAGTCCGCGTTGGGTGGTGACGATGAAAAGCTTGAACCACAACCTTTTAGCGAAATCATTCGGATGTTCGTTATCCCAGTACATTCTCCCGAGGTCCTAAAAAGGTAACTTGTTCGACACGAAGAAATACTTTCAGAAACGCCTTGTGACCATGCTACTCGCGCTTAGGAATGTTTGTTGCTGATGTCATTGTACCATGTATACGCCCTTCCGTGAGTGATTTTGAAAATTCCCTTAAACAAAGAACGTGATTGTATTCATGTTCGCCCAAGGGGTCCAGGAAACGAAACATGTTGGCAAGGCATTCCGGTACCATCGCAATAGGTAAATTGAGGGGAAGAGCACCGCGGGAGAGGGATTCTCCGTATTTCGGATGGAGTAAGGGGGTTGATGATGATGTACATCGAACTCATCATGCTTGATTCGGTCGCGTAGGAGTTGTTCCAAATCTTCTCCATGACGAAGTTGGGTGGTTGATTTCTCTCCAACGGGACTCTAGTGCGAGTTTCTTCATCCGTGGAGGCGTGTGCCTGGCCGAGGTGCCGGCGTGGTTGTTGGAGATGCTTCTAGGCGTCTTTGGAGGATGCGACTCATGGGGCAGTCGCTCCGTCGTGGTTTTGAGAAAAGGTGAGCACCTCTTTTTGTGTTGAAACAATGTCCTGCCCTGGCTGCGAGCGCCTCCCGTTCCATCAAATCGGGTGATGGTGACGAAGGCGACTTCCTCCCCGTCCTCCGGTCTCTCGCCCCGCCTGGAAGTAATCGGGAACCTTAGTTATCGGAGGCGCCATGTCGGAAGAAGCATTCGGGGTCGCAGATGGCGCCCTAGCTCAGACTGGGGCGTGACACCAAGAGATATTCTCATTGCCGTGATTAGAGGTTGTGCAGAGACGCTAGAGGAGGCGTGGCTCGCCCCGGTGATAGGCGGTGTTACACTTAAGGGAGTGCATTCGATGTTGCCATTTGTCACCTGTGAAGTAACAACGCGATGGGAGAGACGCCACATCAGGATGCGTTCAGCCTGATGTTCTACGGGCACTGCCCTGGATCTCGAGTTCCACCATGTGGGGATTTGACGTTGAAAAGCGAAATCGGAGTTGGAGTTGGTATTGTAGCCGATAGATCAATCCTCCCGTATGGCCGCAATTGTTTATGGGTAAAAATCAAGCTTTCGCCGATTTTGGTAAATCTCAGAGGTGAGTGAGAAACTTGGTTCAAACCTAAACAAATGTGCCGCACGAGCACTTTATAGATTCGAGAGATCAACTGTGACAAGTCCTACCTAAACCAAGAAATGGCGTTCCAAACTTGCTTTCTTACTACAAAGTGGAGGAGAAGGGTTGATTTGGGGAGGGAAGCAAATAAAGGCGATGAGAGTAGTATCTCGACTTCAGTAGCTTAGGAAGCTTGCAAGAGATGAAAGCTTTTGGGAGAGCTTGCAAAGTTGCCTTCCGAGAGTGTAGTATTTTTCCCCGACCGAGACTTGTTGTCCGGTGGAAATAGGTAAGACCTATTTATACAAGTCGAGATTTGAAACGTGCCACGACCTCATGAAGGAAGAGAGTAAAGGGTGAAATAATGGGAGGAGGTGGTAACCGATGGTGTTAATGGGTGAAAACGCTTTCACCATTATTTCCTTTATTTGACCGCTTTATTCCTTTTCACGCTTTCTTAATGTGAGCGTAGTGTACGCCGTGATGTTAGACCACCAAACCAAAACCCTAGAAAGCATCCCCCGGGTTTGTGTTGATGTCTCGAGTGTTGGTTGCATCTTGCGTGTGCAAGTGGTACCGCTAGAACGCATGTGACATGTGCCAATGGCATGTGCGAATGCTCTCGTTCGTAGTTGCACCTGCGAATGTAAGTGGTAATGCCGCAGCCGTTTAGTGGCGTGTGGCATGCCAACGGCATGTGCGGAATGCCTTGGTGGTAGGTTACACGGCATTGCAAGTTAGGGCTACCAACGTGTGTTTGGCATGTGCCAATGGCATGTGAATGCCTTGGTGGTAGGTTGCACGGCTTGCAAGTTAGACTACCCGAGGCGTGTTTGTTTGTACAACCATGTTGGCCTCAGTTGCAAGTCTTTGCAAGCTAGGGCGCTATATTTGGCGTGGGCCCAAAGGCATAATGCCTGGAAATATGGCATGCGATACGTGTTGCATGTGCCAATGGCATCGCACGCCATGTTGACCTAGCTGCAAGTCTTGCAAGCCTAGGGCGCTATATTTGCGCGTGGGCCAAAGGCATAGCTGCTTGGAAATATGGCTGCGATACGTGTTGGCATGTGCCAATGGCACGTCGGCCATGTTGACCTAACAGCAAGTCTTGCAAGCCTAGGGCGCTACATTTGGCGTGGGCCAAAGGCATAGTGACTTGAAATATGGCCTGCGATACGTGTTGGCATGTGCCAATGGCACGTACGGCCATGTTGACCTAGTTGCAAGTCTTGCAGCCTAGGCGCTACATTTGGCGTGGGCCAAAGGCATAGCGGCTTGGAAATATGGCTCATGATATACGTGTTGGAATGTGCCAATGGCACGTGATGGCCATGTTGACCTGGTTACCAAGTCTTGTGAAGCCTAGGCGCTATATTTGGCGTGGGCCAAAGGCATAGCGGCTTGAAATATGGCCTCATATACGTGTTGGCATGTGCCACCTGCACGTACGCCATGTTGACCTGGTGCAAGTCTTGCAAGCCTAGGGCGCTATATTTGGCGTGGGCCAAAGGCATAGCGGCTTGGAAATATGGCTCAGCGATACGTGTTGGCATGTGCCAAATGGCATCGACGCCATGTTGACTGGTGCAAGTCTTGCAAGCCTAGGCGCCATTTTGGCGTGGGCCAAAGGTATACGGGCTTGGAAATATGGCACATGATACGTGTTGGCATGTGCCAATGGCACGTCGGCCATGTTGACCTAGTTGCAAGTCTTGCGAGCCTAGGGCTATATATTTGGCGTGGGCCAAAGGCGTAGCGGCTTGGAAATATGGCTGCGATACGTGTTGGCATGTGCAATGGCACGTCACGGCCATATTGACCTAGTTGCAAGTCTTGCAAGCCTAGGCGCTATATTTGGCGGGCCAAAGGCATAGCGGCTTTGGAAATATGGCCTTGTTGCCATGGTGCGCAGAAGTGCGGCTTGGTTTGGCATTGTTGCCATGGTCTGTAGAAGTCTGGCTTGGTTTGGCATTGTTGCCATGTGGTCGCAAATATGCGCTTGGTCTTGGCATCGTTGCCATGGTGCCAGGTGCGGCTTGGTTTTGGCATCATTGCCATGGTCTGTGAGACGCTACTTAGTTTAATCATTGCCATGGTGCCAAAGATGCGGCTGGGTTTAGCATTGTTGCCATGGTGCGCAGATATGGCTTGGTTTGGCATTGTTGCCATGGGGGCGCGATATGCTTGGTTTGGCATTGTTGCCAAGGTGCGCAGTATGCGGCTTGGTTTTGGCATTGTTTGCCATGGTGCGCAGTCAGTGCGCTTTGGTTTTGGAATTAGGGTTCGTGCTGAAAACCCTAACTGCATTTTGAAAATGCCCCTATTAATTGTTTACACCGAAAGTTAAATGCTCTGCCTAATGTGTCATGTAACACTAGGTCATGGGGTTTTACGATTTTACCCCTTATCTAAAAACCACCATCAACAGAAGTGTAGAAGTTTCACATCCTCTCAACGTGCAAGAGCGATTGTGTAAGAGATTAATCTTGGCTGTTTTATCCTGGGGACGACGTCATTCAAGAACTGGGTTGTACAATCTTGGGCAGAGCCGCAAAACGTATTAAAGAAAGCGACCTAGTCCGCGACTCAGCCATAACAATTGTTTCGTGTTTGATTTTTATTTGTTGTGCAGGCATAATTCAACAATGGTTCCAACAATTTTAAGAAGTTTTATTCTGCCATGGATACCAAAAAGAAACAATTGCTTAAACGCGATAAGTATCATGTTTCATTTCGTTTTATAGATTATAATTTGTATAATTTTTTTTTGACAGTTGAAAATGATGCTTGAGATTTTAGGTAACCTGATACCTAGAGTTAAATTTTATGTCTGATTTTGATGGATTAGGATTGTAACATGGATAATATTTTTATCATGAACATTAACATAGAAAACTATTGTTGATGTGAAACGAATGTTTTTTAACATGTTGTAGAGATGTATTTTTATCTCCTATATGGAAATGAATTGGGACTAGAAATTTCGACTTGATATATTAGACATCTTGAGGGTCATCCATGCGAAATTTTAGAATTTTTGGAGTCCTAAAACTATTTTTTATAGTATTTTAGAAAACTGCATTAACGTTGTTGAAAATTTCTATTTAAAAAATTTAGTCCTTGTTGAATTCATTTTTATGATCTTTGTGTTGATATTTTGGGTTTATGTGTAAGATGAAACTTGTAAATCATGAATTTATATTCAAAACCCATTTTGAAATTTCCTGTTTGGATTTTTAATTTGAGAGATGTGGTGATTTCGAAATTGTTGTGTATATATGTCCAAAATAGGAGACATGATACTTGAGATTAGAGATTAGAGATGTAAGAAATTAAACTAAAAGTTATGTTTTGATTCTAGTACTTCATACTCTTGTTTTGGTCAGGAAAAAGAAGATTAATGGTAGCAATCAAACTAGTGCACCACATATGTTTGATAAAATGATTGATAGAGAGTTATAAATATATGATATTATAACTGTATAACTTTGAATCTTTGTTTGAAAATTAAAAGAAACTTGGAGTACTATATTAGTTAATTTTCAAGTAATTATGTAAGTGTATACCTTAACTATTTTTTGGTTTCAAATGCTCACACGTACGATTGTGACAGAAAATTCATTTACTTGAGCAAGTTTTTTATTTTCCTATGAAATAAAATTGTGGAGATTAATCTATGTGAGAAGTAATGGGGTTGCTGATTTCTTTGTTGGTGCGCAAAGAATGGAAAATGGTTTGTAACCAATTGAGCTTTAAAATCAATTGAGGTATGTTTGTTGAACTATTTGTAGTTATTGTAGTGATCAAATAATGGCATTCTAAATTGAATAAATTGATTGTTCAATCTTAGAATAAATTTTAGGGAAACAAGATATTGAGAATTATTGTGTATGACAATAAACATGTGACTCATATAAGTTTTGAAATTATGAGATGAAATTTTATACGAACCCAAAACCGAAATAATTAGAAACCTAGTCAAAACAAATATGAATATCAACTCTCACCAAGAAATGAACATTCTGAGATTATTTGCTATCCTTGCACGGCATTGGTGCTTTTCAAGCTTAGTTAATGTGAATTTTGGATACGGTGAGAGGTTGGTATATATTGGTGTTTTATACCATATTTGTTTTGATAGGTTATGGTTCAAAAGTTGAACCAAATCGTTTTGAAAGAAAGTGGCGCTGAGATATACTCACATCACTAGGAATTTCGTCACTGGGTATAGCCTAAAAGTTTACTTTGGGTAGAACAATCTTGTTAAAGATATATCTAGTTTCCAAGATGATCAACTTGTTAATAACAAGATGTTCATATCTTGTTATAAACAAGAGTGATATAAGAAATTTGTTGAATTTGATCATTGCACTACTACAAATGATAGGTTATGGATAAAATGTTTGAATATAATATTACAATTCTATCATAACATGAATTGAATTTTGAATATTTGAAATATGAGATTTTGTCATGCTTTTTAGGAAATCAATGAGTTAGTGATGAATATGAGCATGTTATATTTTCTTATGAACTTGGTGAATTTTTGAGTAACAAGTATGTAATAATCTTACCTAACTCATAAAAGCATGTACACTTTGAAATCTTACGCAACTTGCAATGTTTTTTGGATGAAATAAAATATTTGAGAATTTTATAAAGATGCTTTGAGTAACTTGTCTTGATATCAAATATGATTTTTGAGTAGTGAATATTAGGCGATGTTGCTTTCAAGAAAATTGTTTAAATTTTTCTCTATATTGTGGAAAACGTTTTGGGTTTAGATCATTGGTTTATTATTTTTTCACAATTTTTGGGATCTTTGGATATTGTTTTGAAATTTTGTTTGAGTCAAAAAATAGTGGGGGTACCATACCCTATGTTTTAATAACTTTGAATTAAATTAGAGGAACTTGAAAATGAAGGTGACAAGTAATTTACTAAGAATGAACCTAGAAATGCATAACTACAAGAGACTAAAAGTTAGTCATGAATATTTTGTTGCCGAAAATAACTTCTTATAGAGAGTAACTTTGTTCTTCAAACTATTAAATCTTTGGAAAAAAGTATTTATGGGCCTATTATTTTTAGACAAGCAAATAGAAAAATTGTTGACTCTTGCATTCATGTCGCTAAATAACTTACATGCTTGTTTTGTTGATGTTGTTTCTACAATGTATGATTTGTTATAGTCATAAGTAGAAATATATAATTTTGTGTAAGTTAAGGATGAGAATCTATGTAAACCAAGCATGGAAAATCGTAGTTTCTACAATAAAAAGAAATCATATAAGTAAAGATAAGTTATCATTTATATTAGAAAAACAACTTTAAAACAATTTATAAAATAAAAATTGTTTACTTGATTCATTCGAATGATTTCAAAATTGATGAAAGTGAAATGCACAATACTATTTGTTTTGTATGCGTAAGTGATTTGTTGAATTTTTATTCTAACTTATAAGATGAAACGAGTTTCCATTAGTCCTTTGACGAAAGGATTGATAAGAAGATGTGAATACATCTTAGGGATGAGGTTGATGCCCATTGAGGTTGAGTCATCTATGATGGATACCCAACCTAGAAAGAGGTTCAAAGGGACTAGACGAAGTCATAGGTGATATGGAGATGCGAGAATCATGCTTTTGAAGAATTCATCCCACAGCATGACATCCTGAAACGAGTAAAGTTGAGTTTCATTTTCAAATTTAAAATTTTAAACTCTTAATGATGTTTATATCTCGATTTAGAGTGGGGTACATTCAGAGTACTCTTGATAGACTCACCTATATGAATGTGAAAGTGTGGCCGCTTTCTATGAGAATATGGGCGGTTTCTCTAGATCATTCATTAAATTGGGATACAAGCGTTAGGTCAGAATGTGCCGGCTTTAGACTTTACACTAGTATAGTCGTGTGTGTTGAGTAATCTTTTTTATCTCCTAGAGTTCAAGACTTATGTTCACTCTATGGTCGATTTTAAGAGAGCTTATTAACACTACGTAAAGGTTCAAGTCGCATACACCTTTGCTTATGCACAACTCTGTACGTTCTTGCTCAATGTTTTAAAAATATAAGTGGGGGATTGTTGGGAATATATATATTTAAAACATAAATTTATTTCCCAATAAATAAAAAGAAAGTTTTAATAGCATTTAAGTTTCTTAAATGAAAAAATTAATTTTGTTAACATTAATTTTGACCGTTACATATTTACTGGTTTTTAATGGTGTTAACTCCACCATAATAACATTTTTAATAACATTTTAAATGTTTTGAAACTCTTGACTATAAATCGACTTTTGGTTAGAAAACAAAAAGAGAGATGAATGTTCTTTAATGTTTTAGTTTTTTTTGATGTAAAGAATTGGGAGAGTTATAGAAGCATTTTTTTTCTTATGTGACAGTTTTCTATTATGTCTCTTGAGTTTTTTTAGAAAATGAATTTTTGTGAGAAAGAAAAACAAGTGTGTGATCATCCTTAGTTTTTCTAAAGAGTTTCTGAGCAAGAATGAAGTGTAAGTTTCACATCCTCTCAACGTGCAAGAGCGATTGTGTAAGAGATTAATCTTGGTCGTTTATCCTGGGGACACGCGTCATCAAGAACTGCTGCACAATCTTGGGCAAAGAGCATGGCGTCTTAAAGAAAGCGACTAGTCCGGCGACTGACCATAACAATTGTTTCGTGTTTGATTTTTATTTGTTGTGCAGGCATAATTCAGCAATGGTTCCAACAATTTTAAGAAGTTTTATTCTGCCATGGATACCAAAAAGAAACAATTGCTTAAACGCGATAAGTATCATGTTTCATTTCGTTTTATAGATTATAATTTGTATAATTTTTTTTTGACAGTTGAAAATGATGCTTGAGATTTTAGGTAACCTGATACCTAGAGTTAAATTTTATGTCTGATTTTGATGGATTAGGATTGTACATGGATAATATTTTTATCATGAACATTAACATAGAAAACTATTGTTGATGTGAAACGAATGTTTTTTAACATGTTGTAGAGATGTATTTTTATCTCCTATATGGAAATGAATTGGGACTAGAAATTTCGACTTGATATATTAGACATCTTGAGGGTCATCCATGCGAAATTTCAGAATTTTTGGAGTCCTAAAACTATTTTTATAGTATTTTAGAAAACCGCACAATGTTGCTGAAAATTTCTGACGAGCAAACATTTAGTCCTTGTTGAATTCGTTTTTATGATCTTTGTGTTGATATTTTGGGTTTATGTGTAAGATGAAACTTGTAAATCATGAATTTATATTCAAAACCCATTTGAAATTTCCTGTGTGGATTTTAATTTGAGAGATGTGGTGATTTCGAAATTGTTGTGTATATATGTCCAAAATAGGAGACATGATACTTGAGATTAGAGATTAGAGATGTAAGAAATTAAACTAAAAGTCATGTTTTGATTCTAGTACTTCATACTCTTGTTTTGGTCATGAAAAAGAAGATTAATTGTAGCAATCAAACTAGTGCACCACATATGTTTGATCAAATGATTGATAGAGAGTTATAAATATATGATATTATAACTGTATAACTTTGAATCTTTGTTTGAAAATTAAAAGAAACTTGGAGTACTATATTAGTTAATTTTCAAGTAATTATGTAAGTGTATACCTTACCTATTTTTTGGTTTCAAATGCTCACACGTACGTGATTGTGACAGGTGAAAATTCACTTACTTGAGCAAGTTTTTATTTTCCTATGAAATAAAAATTGCGGGAGATTAATCTATGTGAGAAGTAATGGGGTTGCTGATTTCTTTGTTGGTGCGCAAAGAATGGAAAATGGTTTGTAACCAATTGAGCTTTAAAATCAATTGAGGTATGTTTGTTGAACTATTTGTAGTTATTGTAGTGATCAAATAATGGCATTCTAAATTGAATAAAATGATTGTTCAATCTTAGAATAAATTTTAGGGAAACAAGATATTGAGAATTATTGTGTATGACAATAAACATGTGACTCATATAAGTTTTGAACTTATGAGATGAAATTTTATACGAACCCAAAACCGAAATAATTAGAAACCTAGTCAAAACAAATGTGAATATCAACTCTCACCAAGAAATGAACATTCTGAGATTATTTGCTATCCTTGCACGGCATTGGTGATTTTCAAGCTTAGTTAATGTGAATTTTGGATACGGTGAGAGGTTGGTATATATTGGTGTTTTATACCATATTTGTTTTGATAGGTTATGGTTCAAAAGTTGAACCAAATCGTTTTGAAAGAAAGTGGCGTTGAGATATACTCACATCACTAGGAATTTCGGTATTGTTATAGCCTAAAAGTTTACTTTGGGTAGAACAATCTTGTTAAAGATATATCTAGTTTCCAAGATGATCAACTTGTTAATAACAAGATGTTCATATCTTGATATAAACAAGAGTGAGATAAGAAATTTGTTGAATTTGATTATTGCACTACTACAAATGATAGGTTATGGATAAAATGTTTGAATATAATATTACAATTCTATCATAACATGAATTGAATTTTGAATATTTGAAATATGAGATTTTGTCATGCTTTTTGGGAAATCAATGAGTTAGTGATGAATATGAGCATGTTATATTTTCTTATGAACTTGGTGAATTTTTGAGTAACAAGTATGTAATAATCTTACCTAACTCATAAAAGCATGTACACTTTGAAATCTTACGCAACTTGCAATGTTTTTTTGGATGAAATAAAATATTTGAGAATTTTATAAAGATGCTTTGAGTAACTTGTCTTGATATCAAATATGATTTTGAGTAGTGAATATTAGGCGATGTTGCTTTCAAGAAAATTGTTTGAATTTTTCTCTATATTGTGGAAAACGTTTCTGGTTTAAATCATTGGTTTATTATTTTTTCACAATTTTTGGGATCTTTGGATATTGTTTTGAAATTCTTGTTTGAGTCAAAAAATAGTGGGGGTACCATACCCTATGTTTTAACAGCTTTGAATTAAATTAGAGGAACTTGAAAAATGAAGGTGACAAGTAATTTACTAAGAATGAACCTAGAAATGCATAACTACAGTGAGACTAAAAGTTAGTCATGAATATTTTGTTGCTGGAAAATAACTTCTTATAGAGAGTAACTTTGTTCTTCAAACTATTAAATCTTTGGAAAAAAGTATTTATGAGCCTATTATTTTTAGACAAGCAAATGTAAAAAATTGTTGACTCTTGCATTCATGTCGCTAAATAACTTACATGCTTGTTTTGTTGATGTTGTTTCTACAATGTATGATTTGTTATAGTCATAAGTAGAAATATATACTTTTGTGTAAGTTAAGGATGAGAATCTATGTAAACCAAGCATGGAAAATCAGTTTCTACTGATAAAAGAAATCATATAAGTTAGATAAGTTATCATTTATATTCAAAAACAACTTTAAAAACAATTTATAAAATAAAAATTGTTTACTTGATTCATTCGAATGATTTCAAAATTGATGAAAGTGAAATGCACAATACTATTTGTTTTGTATGCGTAAGTGATTTGTTGAATTTTTATTCTAACTTATAAGATGAAACGAGTTTCCATTAGTCCTTTGACGAAAGGATTGATAAGAAGATGTGAATACATCTTAGGGATGAGGTTGATGCCCATTGAGGTTGAGTCATCTATGATGGATACCCAAACTAGAAAGAGGTTCAAAGGGACTAGACGAAGTCATAGGTGATATGGAGATGCGAGAATCATGCTTTGAAGAATTCATCCCACAACATGACATCCTCTGAAGCAGTAAAGGTTGAGTTTAATTTTCAATTTTAAAATTTTAAACTCTTAATGATGTTTATATCTAGATTTAGAGTGGGGTACATTCAGGAGTACTCTTGATAGACTCACCTATATGAATGTGAAAGTGTGGCCGCTTTCTATGAGAATATGGGCAGTTCTCTAGATTATTCATTAAACTTGGGATACAAGCGTAGGTAGTAATGTGAAGGCTTTAGACTTTACACTAGTATAGTCGTGTGTGTTGAGTAATCTTTTTATCTCCTAGAGTTAAAGACTTATGTTCACTCTATGGTCGATTTAAGAGAGCTTATTAACACTACGTAAAGGTTCAAGTCACCGGACACCTTTGCTTATGCACAACTCACATGCGTTCTTGCTCAATGTTTTAAAAATATAAGTGGGGATTGTTGGGAATATATATATTTAAAACATAAATTTATTTCCCAATAAATAAAAAGAAAGTTTTTAATAGCATTTAAGTTTCTTAAATGAAAAAATTAATTTTGTTAACATTAATTTTGGCCGTTACATATTTCTGGTTTTTAATGGTGTTAACTCCACCATAATAACATTTTTAATAACATTTTAAATGTTTTGAAACTCTTGACTATAAATCAATTTTGGTTGGAAAAACAAAAAAGAGAGATGAATGTTCTTTAATGTTTTAGTTTTTTTTTGATGTAAGAATTGGGAGAGTTATAGAAGCATTTTTTTCTTATGTGACGGTTTTCTATTATGTCTCTTGAGTTTTTAGAAAATGAATTTTGTGAGAAAGAAAAACAAGTGTGTGATCATCCTTAGTTTTTCTTAAGAGTTTCGAGCAAGAATGAAGTGTAGAAGTTTCACATCCTCTCAACGTGCAAGAGCAATTGTGTAAGAGATTGATCTCTACTGCTTTATCCTGGGACGACGCGTCATTGAAGAACCGCTGCACAATCTTGGCGAGGCATGAAACGTCTTAAAGAAAGCGACCTAGTCCGCGACTCAGCCATAACAATTGTTTCGTGTTTGATTTTTATTTGTTGTGCAGGCATAATTCAGCAATGGTTCCAACAGAAGTGGACGGAAACTCCTTCTAGTACCAAGGATGAATGCTTCTCTTAATGATTGTTATTAATGCTAACACAATTACTTTACTATCTTTCAAGTAACCATGGTTAAATCCAAAATTTGATTACATCATAATATGACACATGTTTGGATTAGGGGATGCTAGATCAAAATATTTTAATAAAAATGTCGGTAGTGCCATTCGGCTCCCCTTTTTCCACTAGCCTATTTGTCGAAGGTTAAACCGAGAATAGTATGGGAGCAACTAGTCAAGTTGATCATGTTTGGTGAAGTAACTCGGGTGAAGTTGACGCTTTATTTGGAAGCAATTAGGTGAAGATGACGTGGTATTCTGGGAGCAACTAGTATAAGTTGATACGGGTGTTTATCATGCTTAATAAGTAAACTTGAGAAGCAAGTTTGCCAGTATTAGAGTTTGGTTACGTATAGAGTTTAGAATTTTCTAGAAGAATTTTGTTTTAGAGTTTGATCTTGTTAGGAAAGTCTTTTGCTTGAGAGTCAAGTTTGTTTATCTTTAAATAGGATGTTGAGCCATGAGAATACTTACATGAATAGAGAGATTTGTTTTTAGTTACGATTGTTTTGCGTTTTCATTAAGTCTTTGATATCAAATTTGCTACATCTGGTATCAGAGCACTGGTATCAGATTCTAGGGATGTAGGTATGAGCTGCTGAGAATAAGAAGATAGCGACAAGTTTAAGTTTAATCAAGGTGCCGGTGTGATGAGTGCTTAAATCTTACATATGTACCGCTCAAATTACATTTTCTTAGTTCTTTATTTTGTATATTTGATGTTTTTTGTGTAGTTTTGCAGAAATAATGCTCCTCGATCCAAAATACACAACATTACCGGTAAAATGGATGAAAAAGCATAAAACCATCTCATTTGCTATTTTGGTTATCTCAAGACATGATGATCATAAAGTCAACACCAGTCAACAAATCAACGGTTGAAACGAAATACCCAGGGAATAATCAAATTTGTCCGCCAAGCCCAAACTGATAGTAAAGGCTTAAATATGGGCTTGGCAATTGTGTTAGGCGAGTGCCCGTGAAGATGAATTTCAAGGTTAGCTTGGCGAAAACGTGGTATAATGTGGTACTGGATTAGTTAGTACACAGATACAACATATGGGTCAACATTGCTCGAACTTGAAGCAGTGTTCCACACATAAGTACATGATGTCGACGTGCAAAGGTTTAATATAATATATATTTGTTCAACCATTTATGGAAACAGGAGGGAAATTTGGAATATGAAATCAATGGAAAGTGAAGAAAAATGACGGCAAAAGCATACTTACTTTTGTATACGAGATTTGTTTCCACTTTTGGTTAATGAGTTGGTGGATTATAACTATAAAAGGAAGGTGAACAGACACTTTGTGAATCTTAAGCATGGATGCATGTGTTGGAAGGACGATGTGGCACGTCATTATTGGTTGATTTTGTGTGATGCTAAACACATGGATTTTTTTTATTGGGCGATGACTTGGTGAAAAGTACACAAAAGGAAAGCACGTTCATTGACATCTATATATACTATGACACAAGAAGAGAGTGGGAGTTCCGGAGGGCCAAGAGCCGACACCATTGTTTTTACATTGTTTTGGTTTCATTTTTGTAATGGAAAGCTAGCTCTCTCTATTGGGGCTAAGGAGGAAGCCAATAAATCTTGTAAGAAATTCTAGTACTCTTTGAATAAATATTCTTTTCGAGGTTAAATGGTTTAATTAATCTCTCTTCTTATTTAGCTTCATAATAATTGTTTTGGGTAGTTTAGCTTATCCCGATCTTTTTAAGCGAAGGAGATTATACCGTTTCGGTTTACAACATAAGTTGTTATTTTGTTTTAACTGTAATATTTTCCGAGACATGCGATTGGGTTCAAAACTGTCTTGAGTAGCGTTACGAGTATTTTTTAGAGAGGAGTGATTATTTTACATTATTAATTTGGTGGAATCCGAAGCCCCGGGTTTTCTCTCATTAATCATTTTAGCAAATTTTCTTTAGTACTTTTCTTAATTAATCTCAAAACCAAATCTTCATAAAAGTCCGAGCAACGAATCTTTACTTACCACAACTAAAACTACATCACGGTGTTTGAAGGTAAAAACTTTGAACACTGGAGGTTACAGATGGAGAATATTTTTATATATCAAGAAGTATTGGATGTTAATACATGATACGTAGGACCAGCAGAAGGAGTTGTACTTACAGAAGCTCAGCAAACTTTATTAACAACAAACAAAAAGAATAATTCTAAAGCAACCTATATTCTTCATCATGGTATTCATGAATCTATCTGGATAGAGTTATTTATATCAAAGAAGTCAAGAGAGAATGGGATGGTTTGATAAACTATTACAAAGGATCTGATAAGTTAGCAGGGGAGTAATCCTCTTGCTTAGACCTTCCAGCAGAAAAAGGGTCGTAAGACTTCAGAGTAGTCTTTCCCTTACTATGATACCAGCACTCATGAAGGGCACGCCAAAAATTGCCAGTATATTGCATGACTCCTCGGACCTGAGTCTTGTTCATCGGGTCATCCATGGTAGACAAAACATCATAGTAGAAGGATCCTTTCTACTAAACAAAGGCGAGGAGCATACCCATGGCCAACCTGACCAACACCGATCAAGAGGTTGTTTTCATCATATGGAAAGCTTCGAATCATGGATTCGGTGAGAACATCATGGCCATTGACAAAAGAGATCTCAAACTTATGAAGGCGAAATGACTTGGTGATCTCAGCCAAAGACAAGTGAGCATAGCTATCTTTGTCACGTAGTTGCAGCCTTTGAAGCTCATAGTGATGCGGAGGAGGAGGAAGATCCTCAACAACAACCTCTTCAACCTCAGGGTCCGCAGAAGTCTCAAGGACCACAGCCATCTCAGTATCATCAGGTACCTCAGTGTCCTCAGGAGGTGGAGAAGGCGTAGAATCAGGATGATCCATCTGCAGAGGAGGCTCAGTTGACGACCCAGGCATCAGATCTTTACGCGCAGGCTCTTTGAATTTCGTACAATGTTATTGCGGGAATAGAGCAATTGAACAAATTTATGGTTACTCGCATCCGAAGCTCTTGGATAAGCTAAACTCTCATTCAACGAGACATGTTCAGCCACCATGGCAGGCCACGATGAAGCTTCATTCTTCCAAGCCTTAGGGCGATATCCGTAGACCACAAAAAGTGTTTCCCGATGTCAAGTAAAATACAAACATTTGTTGCCACCAAATGGGTGTGATATCGAGAACTTGTTTAATGATAGGAATTTTCTTGTGTTGGTTTTGAGGGTTCATCGATTCAGACATCTGAACCTCTTAAGATGTCAGAAACTTGATGTATTACACAGATGGGTCGATCAATAATCTCTATAAGATACATTGAAATTGATATGATACGCCTTTATCTCTCTTTCCGAACTTCCTGCTGATGAAAAAACTAAAGGCACCTGAAGACCTTGATGTTTCGTATTACTTTGTTATTGCAAATTTTATTTTACAGAATTGCCTGCAAACAATGGAGCCTAGAAACAGCTGTGAAGCCTTGATATTTCACATACAAAGGTCATAAGCTCCAAGTTCAAGAAGTTTGTCAGACTTTACAGGTTCATTCCGAAGTTCTAGTTCTAACATTATCGCAGTAGTTTTAATTTGCTTTTGTTTGCCCTTACAAAAAAATTTGTTTAAAGGATTGTAGGGATTTACCCTTGATTAGAGGGAACCCTTCCAGAAATTCTCATACGGCCCTAGGCGACCTAAGGCCGAGGAGGGGGTTTGGAAATAGTTTTCAACCAACAATTGACGCGCCTCGATTATTACCTCATTAGCTACATCATCGCCCCAAGCGCAAAGATAACTTGAATGGACTGGATCGACTAGTTTTTATAATGCCTTCATTCACATCCCTAGCTCAGATTTGAAGGATGTGGGACTAAAGTCTTGCTAATTTAACTGCCAAAACAGCCTAGCAAATCAAACTACCAGGCACTTTAGTTTTGCTTTTAAGTGGTAAGCAGAGGAAAATAGTCGTAACAATTAGTAGTGTCGATTCTATTGAACATGGTCACACAAGTAAATAGTGGTACATACAAATTAATGTTTTGATAACCATCGATGTGTTTGCTGATTTTGAACCGCCAAGCCTGAGAAACGAAATTTTTTGTTTTGAAGATTTGTTGGGTTCCTCTTCAAAAAGAGAAACTCTCCAAAAATAGGGTAACTTATTTGCTAGGGTGAAGTGCAACTTATATGCGAACCATTTTGAGTAGAGTTGTTGTACTTTATACTCCATCTTGGGGACTAATCATTCACCTCAACCAAGATTTAAAGTCGCTAGTCCAAGTTTATTTTTTGCCGACGAAAGGAGGATTGGTACCCTTCAAAGCTTCTAAAAAATACTCATTCTGTTGCCTTCCTAATGATTCTAATTCATGGGGGATCAGAACCTCATAAGGGGATTTAGTTGAATATCCCATGATCGTATTTTGATTCCATTGCTGTTTCCTCCTTGTTTGTCTTCCCCTCCAAGCATTCTCATGTATTGTGCAAATGGTAAAAGATAGTAACAAGTAGTTATCTGCACCATGAATGTTGAATGCAAGTCTGTAAATGGAAATGCAGTTGGAGACATATTCTAGACAAAGTGGTTGGAACAATATTGCAGCCCGGCTCAACAAGAGTAGCTTCTTCTAATGCATTTCATCAAGGACTAATCGTTTTGCTGGGGAGAAACATCTATTTGTATGCTTGGAGGAAAATGAACACCGAGATGTTGCAACGTTCAGCACCAGTGGTCTAGTGGTAGAATAGTACCCTGCCACGGTACAGACCCGGGTTCGATTCCCGGCTGGTGCATTGTTTTGTTGCTTTTTTGCTCTGCAAAGATAGAAATATAGCCAATTTGATAACCTGCGCGGTAGAGAATTGTGTGTTGCGCGATGTTCGTGCGGGTAACAAGAGCTGATTGAAATAGCGAAGAACATGCCCACCTCTTTGATTATCACTTTTTTCCATCCCATTTGAGATAAATTTACAAGATCCATTATGCTCTCTGGTTAATTAGCATTCTAAGTAACGGTGTTCAATCTACAATGCATTTTCTTAAACTGAATGAGCCACCAGGCGTAGCTTTAATCTTTCCCAAAAGTGTGTGGAACATCTTTGTTTGATATGGCAAGCGTTAATGATGGTGTCAATTGCGTGGGATTTGAGGTGCAAAGCCTTCGACTTCCATCATTATTGGTTGGTGCTTGTCACCGGGCCAACTCACCCGGACTGGACAAAAAAAAAAAAAGCGAAAGATTAACCATCAAAGTAAAAGAAGATTAAGGATAAAGAATTCATTTGTGTTAAGAAAAACTAAGAGCAAGAAACCCAAAATTTTGGAGAAAAAGCAGCGAACTGTGTAAACCTTGTCATTAAACCAAAGAATGAAAGTGGTCATGACACTTAAAAACTCAACTCACCACCTGACAGAGAAGCTACTAAGACTTTCAAGTTTCAAGGTAAATCCCAACTGAACCAAAACAAATCCATAAAAAAAATTACTAGAAAATAAGAATACAGTAATTTAGGTCCCAAGCCGAAGAAAAGCAAATTTCTTTCTGAAACAAGATAATTAGATATGGTGGTGATGACCCTTGAGATTCCATAGTTGGTAACATACAATTTATTATAACTAAACTAGGGGTTGTGCAGTTAGTGAAGTTAACGTTCTAAGTTGAGATGTTTGGAAAGCAAGCCATAATAATCCCACAGGTTGAAGCATGAACACAATATTTTTCATTAGTTTTGGTGGGGGTGCGCCAGGCCTTTGCAGTAGTGCAACACAGAGGCGACAGCTGAGAACCCAGCAGCAAGCTACTGTGATGGGAACTCCCCCATGAAAAAATTTAGTTTAAGCTGAAGACATTGGCCTTGATATTTCACATACGAAGGTCATAAGCTCCAAGTTCAAGAAGTTTGTCACTCTAGATTTAGCAATCTATCCTTCCTCCCTCCTAGCTATCATGTACTTGCACAGGTTCGTTCCACAAGACGATGCTACTATTGGTATCCAAAATGCAAAAAAATTCTTAGTTTTGGTGGGGGTGCGCCAGGCCTTTGCAGTAGTGCAACACGCGAGAACCCTGTGGACGGGAACTCCCCATGAAAAAAATTAATTTAATATCGTGTGAGCGATGGCTCACATATCAGATGTTAAACTGATAAGAAATAGAGATACTACACTTGATCTTAGCCAAAAGGCCGAGAAAGGTATGCTTGTTCTCAGTTCCAGCTTCTGTTTTTATACTGCCTCGTTTCCATTCCTCAGCTGTGTAGTGCTCCATATGGGACTAAATTTTAACTTGGCTGCTTTAGAGCCCTTGGGCAAGTTGAGTTTAATAGGGAACTGAGATGCGTCCATGGGCATTGGTAAGAGTCCAGTTTATATGGAGCACCATAACTGGCTTGATGCAGGTAAGTACCAAGTACAGATCATGAATATAGATTGGATTTAAGAAGTAAGAAGTAACGGCCATGAACTAAGAAGTAGGCATGTTTTCTGAACTAAAACTGGCTAGATCTGAGGTTTGAAAACAAGTTGGAACACCAAAGCAGTGGAACAACACGCACAGAAAGTAACCAAAAAAAACAGGCAGGGGAATATCACGCACAATAAGTAAAAAAAAAAACAATGGGGACTACATCCTGACCAAAGCACTCGGGCATCTCCGCAGAGAGCGAGCCACGATGTTGAACTACAGATCTTGTACGCTCAACTCGATGCTAGCCACTCTGGTCTTGTCGCATATAAATCAAAGGCAGATCTGTAATCTACATGATATGGGACTAACTTTTTAAGCTAAATAAAAACACACCAAACTTTCAAACTCTACATCTGTCTGTTTTAAAGATAATTCTGAAATTAGGAATTGGGTTCTTATGATTTCTCTCACTCAGATTTGGAAGAAGGAAAATGTTTGATTGGGGTGGTGGTGGGGCGGGATTTCTTCTCATAGTATTGTTATTGAACAACTACAGAAAAGAGTGATGTGAATTCTGAGAGTGATGTAGAAGACAGAAATGTTTTGTTGATTGGAAAAGAGAAAAGAGAGATTCAATGTAAGTTTAGTATTCAGCTGTGGAATCTAATGGAATAGATGTATGGTGAAATTAAGTTAGCATTTATCGTTTTTTATGGTTTCTTACAATTTTAACCATTTACAATTTACAATTTACAATTTTATGGTTTCTTACAATTAGATGTATGGAATAGATGTATGGAATTTGTTTGACTGATTTAGAATTATGGTTTCTTACAATTTTCCTAATTGCTAGGGTTTCTTTGATTTTCTTTCAATTTCTCCAAATTGTATTGAGTTGCCTTAAACTATTACTAATAAATAAGGTTTCATTTTATTTGATTAGTTTTTTAACCATTGTTTTTGATGATGATGATGATGAAGAGTGTTGGATTTCAATAGCAGCAGTACCTGATCATCGTTTGACGAAATTCTGGTGCATGTCTAGTGTAGGTTGTGGTGGCTCTGGTGCAGGTGGTGTATATCACCTTGCAGGAGTATCCTGAAACTGATGCCCAAGTGTTGCTGGCGCACAGTGCAGGTCCAAATTTTGTGGCATATTTTGCTTTTGACCAGTTCATGAATTTGCTCTCTCTTTCTGTTTCAATGTTTGATATTGTTGTCCTATCTTAGTGTTACCATACTTGGGTTGCATTCTTTAGTACATTAGTGCATGCATTACAACCTTGTTTCATATGCTAGCGAGACTGGCCTTTGTTAAATTATGTATTTGTATGTTTCTGTCTCTGCTAAAACCACATTATGCACAAGGCAAACTGATATGAATGCCAAACCTGGTAGTGATATTAATCTTGGAAGCCGTTCTTTCTGACCATAGGGTGGACCATTCCCTGGAGAACATATGCCCAAGTATACCTTTTGAAGATTCTTCTGATGACAGGGGAGGAAGTAATGTTGGTGTCTACAAGATGATTTCTTCTAGAGTGAAGGGAATATCATGGTCTTGGGAGAGCCAACAAATCCTGCAGATTTCAGGTTTGCAATGAAGTCTTTAGGTTCCTGTCCTATTCTGATAACAGTGAAGGAAACGGATAGTATGGGTACTGAAGTACTAGTAGCAGTCCTCGTCGTAAATTTAATATGGAAGCAGATTATTTGGATTATGATATCTCGTTCAACATCTGACATTCGGTGGACAGATTGGGCGAGATAGTAATATTTACATTTTTGCTAAAGCATTTACTTCTGTGATACTTTATCAACTACAAAGTCCTTTTGTCTTATCTATAATATCTTGTTGTTGATCTCAGGTTCATGTGCAACTGCGTATCGTGATCTGTGGTGCGGCACGGTATATTTGTGTTTCCTTCTTGAAATCGACATTTCTGAATTGAGTACCACATCAACAGAATTCACTTTAGTAGAGCATTTGTCGGTCAGACTACATTGTCAATCATGAAAATGATTAGGTATATCCTCCTGGAGGAAATTAGACAAGTAAAGAGAAAGAATAGCATTTTTTTACCAACCACCTACCACCCCTGCCCATGTTAGGGTCGATCCTGACTCGTAGCATGGTTTTCAAACAACGGAGCAAACAAGATACTGTAGGATCTAGCATTTGTTGCCCAACCTGACCCTCGAGTGGTGCAGAGGGATCCTATTCTGTCTAGCTGTTAAAAGGAACTCATTCCCATTTCTCGCAGGATGTTTCTATAAAAGTACTTTTGAACTTTGAATACTCAGAAGACGTGTTAATGAACATTCCTTCAGACAAGAGGTTTGTTTATGAACTCATGCTAAGTTTTATCATCAAATAATTATATTGCTTAAAGAAGTTTCGAGGGCAGGTCTGTACATTTGCTGGAGTTCGTTGTGAATCTGTTGCGTCAGTTTCAGATTTGTCATCTATAAAATTGGTTAAATTTCTATGCCCAAGTATATGGTAGATATGCAGGTATTACTGATGAAGAGCCTGAGGCATCCAAACGTGGTACTCTTTATGGGGCAGGGGGGAGTAACTTCACCTCTGCATCTGTGTATTATCACTGGGGCATCCAAACGTGGTATTACTGGTTGTTAGTTGCTGATGTTTTCAGCTTGGAGGGGAGGAGACTGTAAAATAATGCTGTAGCATTCAGCTGCGACTAATTTTATTCGGGGCACAAGTGTTCAGACTGTGTATTCCGATGAGTTATCATGAAGGACGGAGTTTTGATCTTAGGCATTCCATACAGGCTACAGCCAAGGGAAATTATGTTGGCAATATATCCAAATTGACTTTTCACGTACCTGTACAGGTACTGCATTTTTCCAGTCACCCACCTTGGTGATGCTTAATCACAGTAGTGCTACCTACCAACAACTTGTGATAGGGTGGTTTGATGATCATATTACAAGTTCAAAATTTTCTTAGAAAATAGATTCTGTTATGTACTAATATTTACAAATTTATATATATCGCACTTTGTAAAGCTTAAGACAATTTGATTTTTCCCCAGCACTAAATCTTACAAATCCTTTTGCTGCATCGGTATGGTCTGGAAGCTCATTCGAGTTGTTCAAGTCGGTGTTCTAGTGTTTTGTTCCTGCTGTTTTTGCATTTAGTTTTTGAAGAGGATACACAAAAACTGTTTCCAGTAAGGCAACTAAAATAAAAAGATTTTTTGCCACTGAAGCGGGTGACAATATGTGTTGGTTTTGAGGGGTTCATCGATTCAGACCTTACCTGCTTCCATTTCAAAGTTGAGAGACATTCATTGTAGATGTAGAAAATTCTACTACTACATCCGAAGGATTTCAAGCGTACGCAAAGAAGTAAATAAGCAAGAGACATAGAAGAACACAAGATATACGTGGTTCGGTATGATTACCTACGTCCACGGGGTAAAAGGATGATCTTATTACTTGGTTCACGATTACAAGGTGTATGCTTCTCTCCATATTCTAGGTGTGCTCTCTTTTCTCCCTCCTTAGCTCTCTACATGGTCTCTATTTATAGTCACAGATGATGATACATTGATATTATGGTGTTGGGCCTGGTGTAGCTTCCTTGATGTTCTTCTCGGGCGGCTAACTGATGCTTCAGCCGATCTTCTCTTTTGCTCAAGTCGAGATATCTAGACAAGTGGTGTCCTCATCCGATGTCGTTCGTTTGGTGGAGATGACCGACGTCGCCCTTTAGGTTCCTGGCCGAGTCCCATTTTGACCGAGCTTTCCTTATCTCTTCACCAACTCTGTCAGTGCATTGATTGCCCTCGAACCCGATGAGTATCACATCAGAACTTTTCCTCTCTTTATGTCGACCTCACGAGCTGCCTCCATTACTCTTTTCTCGCGCCCAGATCTGATGAGACGATTCAGTGCTTCTAGTGCTTGTTTCTCTTGGTACGCCCTCGCCCAGGATGGTTCCACCTGTCCTTGTGGATTATTTGCACCTACATTTATGCCCCTTCTTCCGCTCGTGTGATCGGCACGAGGGGAAGAAACCGCTTCGTCTTCCCACGTCCTCGGTCATGCCGGGTTTCACGCCATGTTGTTCCCCACTTTCTTCAGTTATTGCAACCGGTTTACCTTCCTCGCCGGTTACCACAGACGAGGTTTATAAGTCCGACCCTTAAACCTTGTTTTTCTTTTATTCTTTCCTTAACAGTTTTTTCTTCTCTCCTTCTCTGTTTTCCTCCGCTTCTTCTTCATCGCCATTGGTTATTCTTTCCACAGGTTTCCTTCCTTCTTCCTTCACTATCTTGAGTTTTCTTCGTTTCCGTTGCCGCTGTAACTTCCGATTCCGGTCATATCTTTACTTCTCCTGCCGTTTCCTCCACTAGCTTTTATGGCGTCTTCAACTCCTTCCATGATGGAAAAGAGGTGCGTGAGCTATGTCTTCTCTGACGAAGACGGTGTACCGCTTGATTCCATGTTTGTTATTGAGAGCCCTTCTAAGCATGATTATCGTGCTCTGGATTCCATCTTTTCTGATAATCCTTCTTCGTTTTCATGTAGGGGTGACAAGAGAATTGCTAAAGACTTGTCGGATGAGCAATTTATCCAACAGTTAAAAGATGAGTTCGACCTCCATGGCTATGACGTCATGCTCTTGTCGGGCCAAAGAGGCGTTTTGAAGAAGGATGATGTTCTAAAGTTTCCACACTCGGCGAGGCGACCATTGTCACCAGGGGCGATTAGAGCTCGGGTTGCGTTTTCCTTTATACGATCCTAGCCGTTCATTTTGGTATGAGGCTCTTTCTAAGATCCGCCGTCCCGTCCTTGGGCTCAGTGGAATGGCAACACCTTTCGTATCTTGTCCGAGTGGGAGAGGCGCAGTCGAGGCGAATGTACTCCTACTACTTGGTCTACTTACGATCCTTCCCAGGCGGGTGACTATACTCCTGCCAGTTTTGCTGATAATTATCGAAGCGGGACTGCTACCAATGGTGACCTCGCCGGTTTTGCTGCTAGCCCTCATCGCCATAAGACTCTTCCTGAAGGTGTCAAGAAGCTTTTGTTGGACGAAGATCCCAAGGAAAGGTTCCAACAGGCATGCCCGTCATACTAGCGACGCGGCTTGGGACCGAGTTCCTTTGGCTATTTCTGGTCCTATTTTGAGTGGCAAGTTTCCTCCTCCGGTAGGAGTCTTATCCCTTACGGGTGGTCAACGTTGATCGAGTAAGTATGTTTCCCGGTTTTTGACTTAGCTGATTGGTTCGGGCGACTTGTAGGGTGATGTTTTAATTTTTGTGTTTTACAACCTAAGTCCCAGAGCGTTCCTTCTGAGTCTCTCGTTCTTCGGAAGAGGGATAGTGGTTCTAGCGCAGGAGCCGAGGAGGAGACAGGGAAGGTAACAAATATAATGTTTTCTCATTGTCGTACATGTACGTGCCCTTATTTATTGCCTTGAATGGTTCTAACATCGGCTCATGCGCAGAAGCTAAAAGTTGATAAAGCTGGAGGTACTTCGGCGAGGGATGGTGAGGATCTCGATGATCGGCTGCCTTTATCGCATTTCATGAGGAAGTCGCCTCAAAAACTTCTGATGTTTCGTCTACCCTTGTAGGTGGGAAGCCCCGAGGGAAGGGCAAGGAGACCAAGGGCGACTTATCTGCCCCGGAAAAAACTGTGCCCCAGCAGTTAGCTGGTAAAGGGATTGTTCTTGCCGATGGTGTTGTGTATCTTGAGTCGATGGTGATGATGATGATGATCTTTTTGATGGAGAAGGATGAGGTCGATGGTGATGAAGAGGAGCCGAAGCAAACGGAGAAGTCTGGTGGTGGTGGAAATAATGTGGTTACTCGTGATGAAGAGAACATCACTTCTGGGAGCGAGTTGCTGGAGCCTCTTTCTCCTGTGGTTCCTAACTCAGGCAGTAGCACCTCTTTTACTGTCTCGGGCCCTATGTGCAACTCCCTTGGAGCTCTTATTTCTCCTAATTTTCCTCTCTTTCGGATGAAGATAAGATCAAGGCCGTCTCGTTGTATGATCTTTGATGCTGAAGAGCACTTTCGATCTCCTGGTGAGTTGTGTTGATCAGGTTATGCATTCATGCCATGGGGTAAGTGCTAATGTTGTTGGTGTTTGTAGGATATCAATCGCTCGTTGTTAAACGCTGCCATTCAGCGCAGGGAGGTCGTCGAGAGAGAGGGTCTTCGTCTCTTATTACAGCAAGAGCGCGAGCGATCCTGGGGATGGAGAAGCAACTAGCCGAGACCCAAGGTATTTACTTAGCTTTCAAGTGTTTATGATTGATTACGTAGTGCCAATATCCGAGTTTAGTACTACCTTCCCTAGCCAAAACTTCTAGTGTGGAGGCCAATCTTGCCACGAGGTATCGCTTGTTGAAGAGAAAATTGATATAGAACGGGATCATGTTTCAATTTACAACAAAGGATTGTCAATAAGGACGACAAAATCGATCGTCACGGAAACCGTGATCGAAGGTCCGCAAACCATTTACATCGTTATGTGACTTTTGAGTATGTCCCAGGAGATCGATAATCTTAGGGCGAGCTTGTCTCGGTTCCGGGGGTATCGTTGCCGACAAGACATTGTTGGTTGATAACTTAGAAAGTCAGTGTGGACGGTTAAGGCTTCAAGTCCGAGATTTGCACGCGGATCGCCTTCGGATTCTAGGGAAGAAGAGTCTTTGCCGAAAAGTGTAGCCAAGAATCTCTTGAGAAGCTTAGAGAGTCTAAGAAAGTCTCAGGAGTTGGAGTGGGTTTGATCTCAATTATCGGGTTTGCGGATAGCACACTCTCGGCGAGAGCCGAATGGAGTGATCATAAGAAATCTTGCCCCTCAATGAGTTTAACGAGCAACGCTTATCTAGAACTTTCCTCTAAGATATCTTCCCTTGAGTGTAGCTTGTGCGAGTCCGAAGAGACCGTTAGAGTAGTCACCCCTTTACTTGAAGGTGGTGTACCTTGTATTGTGTTTTCCTTGTTGTTGTCCTAATGTTGTTATTATGTTGCTAACTTCTCCCGTGTCTTGGCGTAGAGCAAAGGAAGGTGGCATCATTTGAAAGAGGAGAATGCCCGATTGAAGGGAAAGGAGGTGCAGTTGCGGCAAGGAAGCTCAATTACTCGGGCGGTGGCCATGTGAGGCGCGTCGATCTGGTGACACACGACCTTGTTGAAAAGGCGAAGTTTAATGATGAGCTCGTTGCGAAGGTCAAAGCCGGTGTAAAGGCGGTACTTGATAAAAGCGAGCCGATCTTGTTGCCAAGAGGGCGGTTCCGTGCCAGCTCCTCCAAAGAGTAGGCTCATCTTTTGTAGCGCTGCGTCGCTATTTTGCCCTTTGCATTGGGTTGTAATTCGTTCGAACACCTTTATTTTCTCATACATTTTCTGTTAATGGGGTGCTGCGTCGCTAATTTGGTTGTTTTTCTTGCTCTCTGACATCGTTGTTTACGTTATCGTTCATAATTGTGTTGTATCGATGATATGTGGTTTGTTTTTACGACTAATTTGTGTGTACCTGCATAAACATGAGTAGATCGGTTAATCGTAAATGCCGTTTACGTCGAACACACTCAACCGGGAGGGTCATCGGGCCCAATGCAATGTCCCGATTGAGGTATCTCATCACCGTCTTTCAAGATCTAGTGCAGGGTAGTTGGTCCTCCCTAATTTCTATGGGATCGATATCCCAAGAAGTTATCAATTAACTTTCTTGGGCAAGTGATTTCGGCCACTTGCGAGGGGAGCAATGTTGCTGCTTTCACTGTCGAGTACTCATTCCTCGACAATCGGCCATTGGTTTCCAACCACCGGGGCCCTAGGGCTACCTCGGCACTTGCACAATTGCCGTCGCCCGAGTTCGAATAGCCGATCTTAATGTAAGTCACCCCGACACTTGCACAATGCCATCGCCCGGGTTCGAAACGACCATTCGAGTGTAAGCGCCCCCACTTGCACAATGCCATCGCCTCGGGTTCGAAACGGCCATTTAGACGCAATTGTCACATTTCCAACCCCACGTGGCCTTTCAAAGGAAATAGGCGACAATATATCATACATGTTCTTAGGGGTGATATAGCTTTAGTCGCTTAGCATTCCACGGTCGTGGCTCGGGTGTTCCGTCTAGGTTTTAGTATCTTGTATGCTCCTTCACCGACCTTCTCGACAATGGTATAGGGTCCTCCCCATCGTCTTTGCTAGTTTTCCGCCTTTTTTATCACGTTCATAACTGGGTAGATCTTTTAGTACCAACTGCGATGGCTGGAACTCTCTTGGTCGGACCCGCTTATTATATTCTCGTTGTATTCTTCGCTGGTAATTTTCCATCTTTTGCAGGGCCATATCTCTTGTTTCTTCTAGGTCGACAAGCTTGTCCAGGATAAGATCTGCCGAGATGTTTCGCCTCCACGCTTCGGTCCTTGTTGTAGGTATCATCGCCTTCGTTGGAAGGATGGCTTCGGTCCCATATGTTAACATGAAAGGTGATAACCCGGTTGCCTCTCTGCGAGTTGTCCTATATGCCCACAAAACGTTGTAAAGCTCTTCGCACCATTCTCCGTATTCTCCATCAAGCTTCTTTTTCAAGTTGTCGGCGATGGTTTTGTTTGTGATCTCAGCTTTTCCATTACTGCGAGGGTAAAGGGGTGTGGACTTGCTCTTTCGGATATTGTAGGTATTGAATAGCAAGTCGATATTCTTACCACTTGTAGTTGTTTTCCATTGTCAAGAGACGATTGCCGCTTTGGTACTCCAAAGCGACATATGATGTGCTCCCAAATGAATCGAAAAACATCTCTATCCCAAATATACTTCAATGGGCGGCCTCTACCCATTTAGTAAAGTAGTCGGTAGCCACAATTAAGTATTTTCTCTTCCCCGTCCGACATGCAATGGTCCCACGATGTCGATCCCCCATTTGGCGAAAGGCCAGGATGATTCTTGAGTTTAACGTCATTTGCTTCTGCATGTATCTTCTTTCAAATTTTTGACATTAAATCACTGAGATGAGGGCCATATGCTTTGCATCCTCATTCATGTAAGGCCAAAATATCCCATAGTCTTGGCTCGTCTTTGCCTGAGCTACGACCCGGTTGTGGTTTCCAGCGGCCCCATAATGCGATTCGTTCGGGATTGTGTGCCCCTCTTCTTTACTCGGGCACCTTAATAATGGTCCTAGGTATGATTTTCTGTCTGAAGTGCCGTCTCGGAGCTCGTATGCTATTTTTTGCTTTTGATTTTGTTGATCTCGGGTCGCCCCTTGGGCGGTTTTCTGTTCGAGATATTCGTGGATTGGTTTTCGCCAATCATCGGCCTTATCTTGATCGGTAGTGGTTGCTTCTACGTGTGCGCCGATGTCTACTATCTCGGTATTGATGGCATTAAGACTCTCATAAATTCGATGCCTTCAATGCTTTGTTAAGCGTCCGTTAGCATGGAAGCGATGTATGCTTTGAGGCGTCCAGTGGCGATTATCTTTCCTACTGAGATATCTTAGAAACTTGATGTTGGTATCGGCCAATGTAGAATTGGGCGAGTTCCCAATATTTTTTAACAAAGGGATCATGTATAGCGTATTGCGCCCATGTTCTTTGCCTCATTTGTCGGACGACTAGCTTTTAATATAACTTGTTTCGTCTCAGAGTCACTTGTTAATCTTACGTCTTGAATTCCCATCTCCACTATCATTTGAAACAAATCAAATATTTAAGTAGAGCATGTATCACATCATCTTATTCCCTTGAGTGACGTTATTGGTCGCCTTAAATTCGAGTCTAAACGAGTGGACCATCTTTTTCCCTTTGGCGTCGTAAAGACCAATCCAAGGCCCGATCCGTCTTTATTGGATGATCCATCCACAAAAACTTCCCATCGTGTCGGGTCTACGGGTCTCGAGTAGGTCGGACGGGTCCTCTTGGTCTTCCTCCATTCACAGGATGTCTTCTACTTCATCTTCGTCGCTTAGGGGAAGTCGCCGAGAAAGTCGACCCTTTGCACATTGCTTTTACTAATGTTCTCATCTCATAGAAAATATCGAACTGCTTGATTTGTGCGCTCCACTTGGAGATCCGCCCGACCTGGATGCATTGTCGAAGTCTTGATTCTATGGAGGATTTTGTGAGCACCCGAATCTTTTGAGTTTGGAAATACGTCAGAAGTTTTGTGTTGCAAACACCAATGCTAATATCGATTGCTCGATCCTGGTGTAGTTCTTCTCAGATGGGTTCATGGTTTTGCTTATGAAATACACCGATTTTTCTTCCCCTCCTACGTTCTTGACTAATACGGCACTAATGGCATAACCGGTCGCCCCTAGATATAGGGTTAGTACCTCCTCGGGCTCGGGCCTTTGTAATACCTGGCAGCTCGCGAGATGTTTGCTTGATTTTCTACAAATGCTTCTTCGCATTCCTCGGTCCATTTGAACTTTTCTCCTTTCCTTAATGTCCCGAAGAAGTCCTTGCATTTGTCAGATGAGCGAGATGAATCGTGCCAATGCTGCCAAGTTCCCATTTAATCGTTGTACGTCCTAAACTGTCATAGGTGATGGCATTTCTACGATTGCTCTGATCTTATATGGGTCGGCTTCGATGCCTTTGTCGGTAATTATGTACCCTAGAAACTTGCTCGAGGTAACCCAGAAAGTGCACTTAGCAGGATTCACCCTCATCTTGTATCTTCTCATGGTTTGAAATATGTCTCGGAGGTCGTCATTGTGGTTGGTGGCCACCTTTCTCTTCACCAACATGTCGTCCACATATACCTCAATGGTGTTGTGTATTTTATCTTCGAACATGTCTTCTACTAACCTTTGGTAGGTGGCGCTGCGTTTCTCGGCCCAAATGGCATTTTGGTGTAACAATATAACCTCTTGGTGTGAAGAAAGATGTGTGCTCTTGGTCCTCGGGGGCAAGGGGATTTGGTTATACCTCGAGTGCCCGTCCATGAGTGTTATTTCCTTTATCCCAACTATGGATTCTACTAGCTGATCAATGTTGGGAGGGGAAGCTATCCTTTGGGCACGCTTTGTTCAAGTCGCTAAAGTCGATGCGAGACTCGAACACCTCCATTCCTTTTAGGGACTATCACCATGTTAGATATCCATTGTGGGTATTGAGCTTTTCGAATGATTCTGCTACTTGCAACTTCTTTAGTTCGGCCTCACCATTGTTTGTAGCTCGGGTGCAATTCTCCTCATCTTTTGTCGGATCGGCTTGAACTTGGGGTCTATTCTCAAGTGGTGTGAGCGGACTTAAGGTCAATTCCTTCCATATCGTGCATTTGCCGGCGAATACGTCCATGTGTTCTTTCAAAAGAGTTATCAATGCGGCGTGTTTGTTCATCCACAATAGAGTCCCTATTCTCACCATTTTAGGCTCCTCCTCGATGCCTAAATTAACTTGTCGAGTAGATTCTAAGGCCGAGAAATTAGGCTTTGGTTCATCGACTATTGTCGGCTCCTTTGATTGTTATAAGATCTCCTTCTACTTGACTTCAGTAGGTGGTGATGGCTTGTGATATCACCTTTTCTAGCTCTTCTCACGCCCTTATTTCCTTAGCTTTGTTCTTTTCTTGGCGTTTCCTCGATCGCCTTTCTTCATTCTTTGGATATCTATATGTACGCATTGTCGCGCCGCACAGGGGTCTTTAATACCTCCACTACTCCTCGATAAGATGGAAACCGCAACCTTTGGTGGTATGCCAAGGCGACTCCTTTGATTCCACTGCGAGCCGGGGTCTGCGAAGGATTGCTTCATAAGGTGACACAACGTCGACCACACGAAGGTGGTGAGTGTGTCTAGGAACCCTTCCCCATCTGAGACTCACGAGGTGACTTCTCCTTTTGGTCTTGTCATTGTGCGGGTTGAAGTTGTAGATTCGATAGGTCGACGGGATTAAGATGTCGTCGAGATAACTCCATTCTTTTGAAGGTGTCATAAAATAGGACCTCGGCAGCTGTCGTTGTCCATGATATCCTTCGGACACCCCATTCTTCAATAAGTAGGGTTATCACTAGGGGATCCCCATGTGCTTGACCATTTAATGGGACGTCTTTTCTTGAAAAGTGATCGGATGCATCATCCAAGGTTCCATGGGCGAGTTTTGGCCATATTGAATATTTCTTTCCCGCTCGATCTCTTTTGTGAATTCTTGAAGTGATCTGCAGGTTCCAAATCAAACCCTTGAGTTGCCGAGTGCGATATGGTGTTACAAGGAGTGGGTACCACGATTGATTCTTATTTGATGCACTAGTGCGTCGGGTTGAGCTTGAGTGTCGGCGATGTCTTGACGAAATGTCGCAAATATCCATCTCGGATCGAGTCTTTGGACGATATCTTTTACCTCCCGACAATCGTTGAGTCGAATGGCCTGGCCCAGTGGTAATGGCAAAACTCGGGATGGTTCCTTGTTTCGTCGAACTGAATTCCCTAGTCTTCGGGTATCGGATATCGTTCCTCTTTTACACTTCCTTGAATATTTCTTCCAATGGTGCATTTAGTGGAGTGTAAGATCGGGTTCGTGGCGAGGCTTCTTTCCTTTCTCGACCCAAATTTTCTTGTTCTCCCCATGATGTTGTGTGCTTTTCTTTTCTCCAGGTCCGCCAGAATCTTCTCGTGGGGTTGCCTCTGTTGTGTAGTGCTTTCTTCTTGTATTCCTCTATCATGTGCTCCTTCTGTATTTCTTCTAGGGCGATGTAGTGTTCTTGCATCTTCTGATTTCCCTTAACGTTTTAGGTTTCTCGGTGTACATTGCTATCCAAATAGGATCGACTTCCCCGATGAATTTTCGAACCCGAAGATCTTGTTGATCGACCGAGTACCTTCCGTGTCGGTACATAACTTCCTCCATCTATCTGTTAGAGACCTCGGTGGTTCCCTAAATCTTCGTGCAAGCGTAAAAGCTTGTTAACTGCGGCCGAGCTATACTGTTGTGCATGTAAGTTTCTAGGAAGGTTTCCACCAAGACAGCGTAATTGCCAATGGATTCATCGGTCAAGGTGTAAAACCAGTTCTTTGCCTCACCTTCCAGACTTGCTGGAAAAAAATTGCACATGACCACATCGTAATTCGTCCATTGTAACAAGGACATGCTGTACATTTTGATGTGTTCTCCCGGCGTAGCCGTCTTTGTCAAATCTAGATGGGAAGATCGGCAACGTACACTTTGGCAGGAAAGGAGTCCGATCCAACTCCTTGGTAAACGGTGTCTTCTGTGCTTCATTGATTACTTCTACCAGCTTATCATCCTCACCATTTCCTGTCAGTTTCTTGACCATCTTCTCAAGTTGCTCGATCTTTTGCTTGGTTGTCGCCCCCGTAGTCTCGTTTGTCGCCTCTTCCTCTGTCGAAGAATCTTCGGGTGGACCATACCCTCCCCTTTAACGATTAGGGTAGGGTATGCGTTCTCGTCCCGGGGGTGGGGTTGGAGTGTTTCTCGGCTAGTTGTGGCTGCTGGAAGCGCCTCGACTTGACGATCCTCTTGACCCGGCTCTCTGTTTGCGGAGTTGGTAGTTTTCATGTTCCAAGGCTAGATTCCTTCTCTGTAGCTCTCTCATAAGGTCTTCCTGCCTTCTTTGGCTTGCCAAAATAGCAAGTAGTATTGGGTCAGTGCTTTCATGGCTAGAGTGGCCATTCACTTGGTTTCATGTTACATTGGGGGGTGCAGTTGGAGGTCCTGCCGAGGGGATAACGGGGGGAAGGGTTGGGGCTACGGGAGGATCAACTGCCGCTGGTGGGATGTCTCGGTCGAAGTCGCCCCTTCCTAAGTGCACTCGTCTAAGCCTTTCCCCTTCTTGTTCTAGTTCACGCCGGTATTCTGTCGGTTGTCTTTCTCGCCTCCGTTCCTCTTGCATCGTTTGCACCTCCTCCTCTTCCTCGGTATCCGATGCAGTTCTTCCGTCTTCCATGTCCCCGTGCATCATTTGGCTCGGGTTGATCCTTAGTATTCTTGGTGGGAGATCATCGTCTCGGCCTAGATCGACTTCCTCATCGACAGTTGCCATGCCTCTGCCTGGTGCCTGAGTCTCGCTTTGATAGTTTTGTCGGATGTCCTCTTGTCGGGAATCCGTCAGTCCTTCTTGTGCACTAGATCCTGCTATGGCCCGATTCTTGAGAATCCTACTCGTCCTGGAGGTGCTCGCCATCACCTTTAGTGTCACTCTTATGCCTCGGCTCGCCCGTCCGTCTCTACCTACGTCAGCAAAGTACACAACACTTACTTCGAATTGTTTCGAATAGGTTAAGGTGAAGTACGACGAGTTACTGTTGTGCAAGATGGAAAAAGTTTTTGTAGTACAATTCCATTTTATTTTTAGCGTGTTGATCTCAAAGACAATCAAGTGGTTTTGACCAAAGGACAATTTTTGAAAATCTGTCTCAACACATCGCTTTAGGTACTTTCTCCATGCATTAATCATTATTTGTCCTAACATTCTAGTGCCATAAGTCATTAATTATCCGTATGTTAGATCGGAAGATTTCTTTCTTGACTATGGTTGATGATACGATAACCTTCACCAATTGTTGTGGATTGCGAAATTCCGCCGTCTACAAGATTCATATGATGTTGTGAGGCTTTTAGTGTAGGATCAAGATGAGACTTAAGAATGAAGTGCTCACTAAATTCCTTCCAGCCGTAGTTTAGGAAAACGAACTCGATGACTTCGAGTTAGCCTTTCCTCCACCCTTTGTTGTACTTTGTTTAACTCACTAAGAAGGTCCAAACGGTGAAATAACATTTCAACTTAGCTTTTACTGGTCATCAAAGATGATCCATTCGGGACTTTGAGGTGTTATTACGTTTATCTTAGATCGAAGGCAGGCGATCTTTGAAAAAAGCTTTACTCAACGAAAACATTTAACTCTCGTAAGAAGATTAATCAAACTTGCCCCGACCGGAATCCCTCACTCATAAGGTAAGAGATCTTAGGCTCTTTATCGATGAAATTAAGATGATGAAAATAATTAAACAAGTTTTTCCTTTTAAATTAAAATTCCGTGAGCTTTTCAAGGATTTAAATAAGTAAAAACAAATGTAATGAAATCGAACTTTTTAACCACAAAGGTAAACTTGAAGCGATAAATCTAGCAACCCATGAATTTCAACCATTAGAGATGAAAAAAATGGTACGAAGGTGGAATTTCATTCTAGCTTCTACCAACATCAAAGGATGTTATTTCGGGAGCTTATTGATCTTCTAATAACTCGCTTAGACTACTTAAGCCAACAACCTAGTTTGATGATTTAATCTTGGCTACTCGACTTAACCGAAAGCATAAGCGATTGACACTAATAAAACAGTCCTACACCAAAATTTAACAAGGTTTTACTAAGAAAACAAAAACAAGAACATCTTTGCAAGATTTGTTTATCAACCTTTTAACCAAAGAGTTTCTCCTTAGCTTCAACTAACACTCAAGGTGATTTAGGAG
The DNA here is from genome assembly GCA_023531295.1 of Papaver armeniacum. Lineage (NCBI taxonomy): Eukaryota > Viridiplantae > Streptophyta > Magnoliopsida > Ranunculales > Papaveraceae > Papaver > Papaver armeniacum. The sequence continues at coordinate 136,807 of JAJJWW010005834.1, read as the reverse complement.
CTTGGATTTCTCTCTTTTGGTAACCGATTTCAAGGTATCCGAAGATGTTACATGGTCCCCTTAGTGGCGCGAGAATGTATATGTAGAAAATCCTAGTACTACATCAAAGATTTCAAACATAACAAAAGAAGTAAATAAACAAGAGACATGAAGAACACAAGATATACGTGGTTCGGTATGATTACCTACGTCCACGGGGTAAAAGGATGATCTTATTACTTGGTTCACGATTACAAGATGTATGCTTCTCTCAATATTCTAGGTGTGCTCTCTTTTCTCTTACTTACTTACCTTTACTCTACATGGTCTCTATTTATAGTCACGAGATGATGATACATTGATATTATGGTGTTGGGCTGGTGTAGCTTCCTTGATGTTCTTCTCGGGCGGCTAGTGATGCTTCACCCGATCTTCTCTTTTGCTCAAGTCGAGATATCTGGCCAAGTGTGGTGTCCTCATCCGATGTCGTTTGTTTGGTGGAGATGACCGACGTCGCCCTTTAGGTTCTGGCCAGTCCCATTTTGACCGAGCTTTTCTTATCTCTTCACCAACTTTGTCGGTGCATTGATTATCCTCGAACCCGATGGTATCACATCGAAACTTTTCCTCTCTTTATGTCGACCTCACGAGCCGCCTCCATTCCTCTTTTCTCGCGCAAATCTAATGAGGTGAGTCGATTGCTTCTAGTGCTTGTTTCTCTTGGTACGCCCTCGCTTAGGATGGTTCCACCTGTCCTTGTGGATTATTTGCACCTACATTCATAAACTGGATGTATTACACAAATGGATCGATCAATAATCTCTATAAGATGTAGAAATTGATATTACACGACTTGACTCTCTTTCTTTTCTTCCACTTTGAAGATCTTGGACTGATGAAAAAACTTGAGACACCTTGATGTTTCGTTTTACTTTGTTATGTGCAAATTCTTTTTTTACAGAATCGCCTGCAAAAATTGGAGTCTAGAAACAGCTGTGGAGCCTTGATATTTCACATACGCAGGTCACAAGCTCCAAGTGCGAAAACATCAGACGACACTGAGGTATCCAAAATGCAAATAGTTACCTTAGTTTTGGTGGGGATCTGCGCAGGCCTTTGCAAGATAACGCAAAGGGCGATGCGTGATGGAACTCCCCATGAAAAAATTAATTTAATATCGTGTGATAAGAATGCAGATACTACACTTGATCTTAGCAAAAAGGCCGAGAAAAGTATGCTTCTCAGTTCCAGCTTCTGTTTTTATATCGTCTCTTTTCCATTCCTCTGCTATGAACTAGTCCATGTGGGACTAAATCTTGATTTCGCTGCCGCGGACAAGTTGAGTTTTACCAGGAAATTGAGTTCGAGACCATGGGCATGGTAGTTTATTTGGAGCACAATAATTGGCTTGATGTCGGTAAGTACAGAGTGGCATTTTATTATTGCTAAGTAAAGATGCTCCAAAAGTGATGTTAAGTTTGCTCATGTCGAATTTAGTTTGATGTAGGATCTTCTGATGATGATAATCCTGAAATTAGGAATGGTTTCTTATAATTTCTCTCTCAAACACACAGATTTGGATGAAGGGAAATGTTAGATTGGAGGGGTTTTCTGTTTTCACATCTGTTCTTTTTCTCTGTTTTCATTTTAATTGAATAAACGTAGTGGTTAAATCCTAGGTTCTCCTGCGATGGGATTTGCAAATGACAACAAATGATTAAAGCAAAATCTTTGTTTGCATCAAAGTTGTTGTCAATAATAATGTCACATGAACTAACAGCAGCAGTCAAGTACTTCAATGTTCTAGGAACTAGTGGCTCATACTGCCAGATTAACTTGAAAGAAAAGTGAAGAACCTATTTTTGATTGTACCCTAAACTCCTTGTACACGAGTTTGAGCTTTCAGCCTACCTAAAATCCTTCTAAATCAACAACGCCAGTTTGTATAGTAGAACCCTTAGCATGGGCTCTCGATCGTTCTGGCACGGAATCATGTGATCAACCCAACCTAGACAATTTGAGAATTCCGTCCAATGTGGTCTCACTCTCTTAGTCAATTTGCACCAAGGAGATAAGACCAGACCAGCTCCTAGTGTGTGAAGTGTGAACTGGTCAAATAAGCTTACAGATTCGAACTTTGTTCCTTCTCTCTGATAGATTATTTTTCCTTTTGGGACTGAAATTGATATCGCTGTTGTACATATTGTCTGAAAGGAACAAGGAAGTAATTATCTACAGCCTAGTGAAGCTCCTTAACAAGCTGAAGCATATAAAATAAGATGAAAAATAGAACAGATGCTTGATGTTATAGTCAATTAGTTAGATATCCATTAAGATTAATCAATTTGCTTAATAGATGCAAGGTAAAAGGTCAAATTAAAAACCATAATAAAATAGATTTTTGGGCGACGTCCAACTGGTCTAAGAAAATTATTCTTTCTGCAAAGCCATGAAATGAAAACTTTGGTTTTGAAAATTGTTGGGTTCCTCCTCAAAAAGAAAGAGAACCCCTCAAAAATAGGCGTATGCCGCTTATAGGCAACAAGCTGCTGCGGTATTCTTTAGTAAAAGCGAAAGAATAGTTCGCTTTGTCTTGCCGCACGGCTGCGTGATTTAACCGGGAGGAGAGTGACGTGCTACTCTTATACACAGCATTTTTAGTAGAGTGGTGCTTCCTAGTCTATGAGGGACTAATTTTTCTTCAGTTCAACTGAAATTCAAACAACAGAGTATGGAAATGGAACGTTAACGCACTGTCATAAGCTTTTAGCTTTAGTTCTTTTGCTTCCTTATTATGTAGGTTTGAAATAATCTAAATGATTAGGTGATATTCAAGTAACTTTCTTGCTCAAGGTAGGGACTATGGAGATGAACTACGCAGGTGATGGCCGATGTAGGATTCATGAACTGACAAAATGAGATACCAAAAGACACTGACCCACTTTGGGCATCTCTAATCCAGAGTTATTGGCACAGGTTTGTGCTTATCTTGGAACGTGCTTTTGCTCGAGTAATCAGTTAGGCAACATATGTACGACTAGGGGTGTACAGAATGCCCGGAAGCCTGCGGCCTGCCATGTACCGTCCGGGTCCAAAGGAGCCCATGGGCGCGACATTTTATCATGGGCTGGCAGAGCTTTGCCCAGAAATAATTATAAGTGGGCGGACAGGGTTTTTGTTCAAATATTGGAGTCAGCTGTTAGCTGCCGTGCTTTGTTTAGTTCACCGGCTGCTGACATTGCCAATAGCCCGAATAAAGTTTTCCTACTTAGTGTGATGGATTTCCCTCAAGAACTTAAATTTCATGTGGACAATTTATTGGGGTTAGAGAAAATTGAATTACATTTCACAATAATGAATATGAATTTAGCTTGAGCTATCGTCGAGCGAGTTACAATATATAAATGGTCATGACCAAAAAACAACGTATATCTTTAAAATTTTGAATTATCTCTTGGGCAGAGCTGCCCGGCAAACTTAACCGACTGTATTATTTCTCGGGTATGGACCATGGGCATTAAATTTTGTTATTGCTGGCGTGGCACAGCACTGATAAACAATGGGTAGTAAGGACTAAAACTTGTCAGCCCGGCCTGTGCTATAATCGGGCTTGGGCTGGCCTTCCCGGCCAGATGTACACCCCTATGTACGACCTTCCGCCTTTCTGTCTAGAAATATGAAGTCTTTTTTGTTTTTGCTATGCAACATATTACTATGTGCCAAAGTGAAGAGATGAGCTGGTAATTGTGAGGTGAATGTAAGATGCTTGTTGTAATATACTATCATTTACGGCTTTGTAATGATGGTAAGTGAATAGTGATACAAGCATTTGGAGAAGTAGTGTATTTCTGCCTGCTAGGTGTCTGTTTGCATCAAGTCATGCTGAAAAATTGCAATTCCTTTAAAATGAACAATCTGGCAAGGAACATTTCAGCTAAATCAATTCCAGACTAATTTTGTTATTAAATCCATTGAAGCCTAATTTGATGCAGGCTGGGGTTACAGGAGCATTTCAGCACCCAGGGGCTAGCTCATTTAGATGTTGGGCAAATAAAAGACTTGAGTTCCGATAAACTCTCATCTTAAGAGTGCCCCTAATCTCGTAGGCATTGGGTTCTCAAGCCTCACCATGGACGGAGGAAATTCTAAGAAGGAAACACCATATGCCTGTATAGACGATATCTCAAAAGCAGATCCTGGTGCGAATCTGAATGAAGACAATATCTTCAAGATGGATGCTGTTCGTGCTGAGTTACCACCTCCGAACCTTGACAAATCAAAACATGCAGATCAGGGGGAGTCAAGTACAAAACGAGTAAGAAAGAGCAGAAAGATTAAGGATTATCCGGAAATAATCAGGTTTTTAATTTTTTACTTTAATTTCTTATTTTTATTCATTAATTAGGGTTTAAGATCCTTAATCTGATAGCAGTGCACTGTGTGTTTGTTTTTGTTTTTGTGATTGATTAGGTTAAATGATGGATCTTATCTGCTCTATGACCCAAGGTCGAATGTGAGAACCATGTTAAGGGAAAGATACAAGGCTGCTAGAAGAAAACAGATTGAAGCACTCAAACAACAGAATCACTCTTCGGAACCTGCTGCTCTGGTGGTTACTGCTGCTGCACCATCTCCTCCAGCCTCTGCATAAATAGAAGCAGAAGAAAGAAATGCTTTGATGGCCAATTCATGAAACAATCTATCTTAATGTCTTAATTTGGTCTGTCATGGTGATTTATACCCTATGGAATATATGTGAGACAATCTTTTATGTTGAATAAAATAGGCAGTAATTCTTATTTGAGAAGCCATAATAATGTATCAAGCTGCTTGTACCTTTGTGAAGCACTTCTGCACCAGACGTGTTCGTCTAGTGGCACGGCCATAGCTTGTGCAAAGCCTACAAAGAAGTACTAAGTTATTGCTTGAGCTGTTTTTCAAAGTCTTGAGCCCTTATGTATCTCCATTTTGGAACTCACATTTCTGTTCTTCTTTCTGATTTTTATAAAATTTTTAGATTTTTCTTTTTTGTTTGTGAATGCAGTTATGTAAGGTACTGAACAACACTCTTTTACATACCTTTATAGTGATTTCTGATTCTCTATCCCATTCCAGCCTAATTGGATGTGGTTTCGTTCGTTTTAGTTATTGAACTCTTTACTATAGGTGGAATCGCCTAAACCAAAATAATCTAATCACCGGCTCACGTACCTCTAAAAAGAATGGTCATTTGTTTCTCGGAATGGAGAGTACTCATTGAAAAAGAAAAAGATTGTACTTTTGCTTTCACTGTTGCAGGTGCACAAGTTTAACTGAGCACCTCATTAGAGGGTCTGCTAATTAGAAGAGATTTGATGTACGGTCTATCCAAAGGCCAAGAGAGATCGGTATGCTATCCTGTTTTTCATTCCTCTGCTTTACACAGGTCTATGTAAAAAATATGAGTTTACTTGGAGCAAATTGGGATGAGTTCATTTTTTATAGAGCAATATAGTTGGGTGCTGAAGCTCCTTAACAAACTCAGCACAAAGCTGTATTGCAGCAGCATTTCTGGCCGCCACTAGATGAAGCTTAAAGCGAATGACTTTGCAAGACGAGTTCACGGAGAGGTTAAAAGAAAGAACTCAATGTTTGTATTAGTTTTGGTGGGGGTGCGCCAGGCCTTTGCAGTAGTGCAACGCAAGGGCGACGCGTGAGAACCCCAGCAGCAAGCTGCTGTGATGGGAAGTCCCCCATGAAAAAATTAATTTAATATCATGTGGTAGATGGCTCACATATCAGTATTTAAGCGATAAAGCAGATCTTTTACACTTGATCTTGGTAAAGGCCGAGAAAAGGTATGCTTGTTCTCCAGTTCCAGCTTCTGTTTTTATACTGCCTCGTTTCCATTCCTCAGCTGTGTAGTGCTCCATATGGGACTAAACCAAGAGGGAGTTTAGTTGGGAGTCTTGGACTCCCTGGGACATATTGAACCGAGACGAGGTCCAGTTTAGAGTAGTGTTGGTTTCATATGCAGATCATGAGATCGAAACTTTATAGGACAACATGAGCCTTGGGACATTTAATGAAAGAGAGGTTTTTTACCTTGCACCAACCAATATGAAATACAACATTTATTCAAATAAGTGTTGTCCAAGCTTTGAGTTCCGGTAAATAGGACAACATGTAAGCTATATCCATCTACAGGGAGTTCTCTTTGTTTCCTATGAACGTTGAAGTTTATAAAGCTTCAACCATATTTCCATGGGTTTAATGGCAGGTTTTCTGAGAAGATTAGCCGATGACTACTGATGGTGGTCATCTCTATTTTAAATTACCAAGTTGTTTTTAACCCTCATAGTTTGAAGCATTGTAGTGCTTTGCCCTTTGATAAGAAGAAGCCCTTCCCAAAATTGACGGCATAGGAGACTTAAGGCCGAGGAGGCGGTTTGGAAGTAGTTTTCAACTGGCAATTAACGTCGCGTCTAGGGTATTACCTCATTAGTTGTGTCATTGCCCCAAGCGCAAAGATGTCTCATAATGAAAGCACGCATCAACGGTATTACCTTATTAGCTTTGTCATTGCCCCCCAAGAGCAAAGATGACTCATGATGAAAGCGCCACCGTAATACTACTTTATAATGCCTTCACATTCCAACTCAAGTGATTGCTGACGTAAAATGCTTGTTGTTTAATTGGGGTTTACCCTCTGAAATAGGAAGAAAGAAAAAATTTACAAGAGCAAGAGTAGACACATACTCTTGCTACTCCATGCCCTCTCAAATAGGACGATAGAAAAAAAACTTTTAATTAATTTTTGCCTTTTGCTGTCAAAAAAAAAAAAAAAAAATCCAAGATCAGATTTGAACAATGTGGTGGGACTAGTAATAGGATTAGTTAATTACACAGGCAAGAACATTCTTAGCTATTCTCTAGCAATGGTTAGTAATAATTTTGTGAAACTGCAGTTTGCCGTTTGCCTTGGCAACTCAGGAGACGTGGTCAGGGAAGATACTTGTGGCAGGAAGTAATTTACACTTACTCCGGTAAGTGATTTTGAGTTCTCAGGAAGAAGAGAAAACAGCCGAGGATTTAAAATTTGGACAAGAAACGCGAGTGAACTGATGAAAAGAAAATATCCCCATTGCTTTTCTGAGATTCCAAGACGTCAACAACCTATATGATCCTGATAGCATATAGGACGGTTATGCCACCCAGATGGGCATCTCTCCTATAAACTTTTGTTTTGGAGAATTGTTGGGTTCCTCTTGGAAAAGAGAAACCCTCCAAAAATAGGCGTGTATGCCGCTTATAAACGGCAAGTACACGGTATTCTTTAGTAAAAGGCGAAAGAATAGTTCGCTTTGTGCTTACCGCACGGCTGCGTGAATCATTTGGGAGAGTGAAGTGCCGATTATATACAGAGCATTTTCAGTATAATCCTGCTTCCTAATCCATGTGGGACTAATCCCTTTTTCACCTCAAGTCAAAAGAATCCATCTTTTTCTTTCTGTTGCTGTTTTTGTTGTTGCCCCATGTGGTTGCACTTTGACTACACTGATGGTGCAACAAGCTGATCGGCATTGGATATATTCATAGTCTTAACCCAACATTTCCAGCTTCATTCTCAATGATATGAACCAAAACTTAATAGTGTTCAATAACTTTATATTGGTTGTTACCAGGAAATCTCTCAACAATTTTATTCCATCTATCTTCTTTCCTTCTAACCCAACAATTTTATATGGTGACTTTGTGTCAATGTGAAGCGTGACATTTTTTTCCAATTAGACACAAAAGATTGGATTTGGTTCAACGATGAAAGGGCGACACGCCCCCACTCTAAATCAAAATTTTCTTTTTTCATTTAGATATTTTAGTAAATAAACCTTCGAAAGAGGAAGGGCACTAAGGTATTAGACATTTTAAGTAAATAAGCCAAGAGGAAGGAAGCGTTAAGATATTAGACGTTTTAGTAAATAAATCAAAGAAGAGACATTAGATATAAGAGCCAAATTTTATTATAATTCCTTATGTATCATTTCTTTGAAAAATATTGACAATGAGAAACTTTAATATAACATATCTAAAAATCCGTTACTGGAATTTTACAAATTTTATCTCGTTGGAAAGGTTTTAAAAAAATCTACGCAATGAGTATAAACAACAATATTAAATTTAGAGTTTTACTGAAAAATTTGAAAAAATATTTATCATTTAGGCAATTTTGAAAATAAACGGAGATCCATTGTGCAAAAATACAACAAAGGATACATAATACTTTATGTAACCATTTTGGTTTTATCTTCAACTAATTTTCTTTTACAACTAATAAAGCGATGTACTCTTTAGTTTGAAAAAATGATATTTTCACTTTAGTCATAAATTTTCTTTTACCCAATTGTAGGAGTGTTTCTTTTTTCTTGATCCGGCCTTCTTCCCATAGCGTGGTCATCTAGTTTAAATTTTTTTTTATCAAGTTATAAACTTTACATGGGTGAACAAAAAAATACACTAGTGAAAAAACTGCTTATACCAAAGTAAGAGAATCTAGCGTCATATGACATATCTTCTCCCTTCTTTTAACTTAAAGGGTTTCTAAAGGCTCTTTATTTTGGCTAAAAGTTTGTTTATCAAGTCAAAAAGATAGAAAGAGATACTCACCGTACTTCAATATCACTCTTAATCGGCTGCTGTTACCTTGATCTCTACTATCATTTTTCTTTTACCCCTAAATTCCTTCCACGTCCAACTTAATACAGTGGGGGTACCGCGGTCGATGGCAGATCCTTCTAATCCAAGCACGACAGACAGGCTGGAGATTTCGATTTGGACAGTTAGACTTTTCCACTTGTTATTGAGGATTCTTAAGCTCAATCATTGTTATTCATAGTTGAATAGATTTGTGGAGGCCCGAAGTAGTAGTATGGCAATGGCATGGCCATGCCGCATGCAACGGTTCCAACTTGGAAAGCCCGCCCGCTTTGAGGGGGAAGTTCAAGTCTCCAACAAGTGGGCGGGTAGATGTTACGCGAAAACCTGATGCAGATAAGGGGTTCCATCTTTTGACTCTAGCTGTCTACCAAAAGCAAAAACTCAAAGTCCGCATACTCCATCCAGGGCAGGCCCCTTGTGAGATGTTCTAGTTTTCTGCTCGTAGTTAAGCATGACTATTACAAGTTCCACAAAAAGTCACTAAATCTTATACTCCCTCCGTACCACATATATAGGCGGAGGGACCAATTCTCTTAGATTAAGAAAATTACCTTGAATTCATCATTTTTCATGTTTTTTCTTGTTTTACCCTTTGTCTTATTACCAACACAATTTTCTATGTACAATAAATAAGGGTATTTGTGAAAAAATTCATCTTGAAAATAGGACTCCGCCTATCTATTGACACAAAAAAAAATTCAAAATTCTGCCTATATATAATAGGTACGGAGGGAGCAGAAAGAAAGGATATTACACTACTTGATCCGCCGGATTGGTAATCTCCTACGAGACTTTGGTAACCTTTCAAAGCCCTTTATTTTATTTTTTTATTTTTATTTTTATTTTTTTTTGAACATGAGCCCCAAGCCTTTTAATAATGGGTTTCATAGCAAGTGGTCTAGGTCCTCTTGGTTACTTGATTTCTTTGTGCTTTGGAATGGACCATTGTTTAATATTTTTATAAACGATTAAAAGGCGCCTAAAAATATTAATTTCCTTGTAAAATTATGAACCTCAAAAATCACTAACAAACGGGTGCCAAAAGGTCAAATGCTGCATTATTTTCATGAAAATAGCTAGATTCTTTTTATTATAAAAAAATATTTCTTGAAATGAGCAGGGTTCCAAGTACACCACAACTTTTCGTATTAACCTATTATAGACACACTTTTTATAATTTTACAGAAACAATAACTCCTAAAAGATTACTTCAACAAAATGTTAGCTTGGTATGTAGCTTAAGTCCGAGCGAAACAATCTATGAGATCGTACCAAGTTTGATTAACGTACAAGTGTATTTACTTTAATTACAAAGACAAGCAATATAATACGGAAGTGAAGTACACCATACAACACACAAGATTTTGTTAACGAGGAAAACTGCTGGCAGAAAAATCCCGATACCTAGTCCAGTTTTGTACTCTCATAAACTCTGTACAGTTGAGACCAAGCAAACTACTCCTAATGTGCCAAATTCCTTCATATCCTTGTGCCTACAACCAATCTAGTCTACACACTTTAATCTCAAGATAAAGTCCATTGTCTCAAGCTGCTTCACTTGCTGTGAAGACTTCTGCTTCTCGAATCCTTTGGATCGTAATACGAAACAATAAATGACTAACATGTTTCAGTAACCACTAACTTATCAATCTCCTAGATTAAAATTTTAATTAGATATATATTAAGTAAAATGATCTTCCGTATAATCAATATATACTCCTTTTAGGTGAATATCAACCAAGACAAAGATTACCGAAATAAGTTATTTTTAGTTCACAATCTATCAAGGAAATCCTCAAAAGAGAAACAACTTGATAGATTGTAGATCTTCTGACAATCTGGCCTTTATAGAATAAATTGATTGATCAATTCCTACTAATGACCGATATCACACATAACAAATATTAATATTGGATGATCAGTAGTCCTATCTTTGGATCTCGAATCAATAAATAGATTTGAAAATTGTAAATCTCTAAAAAAACTTATGAAACAATCAAGTTTGACCAATCAAGGATAACTAGACCGTTAGTCAGTCAAACTAATAAATAAAAAATAAAAATAATAATACGATTTAGTTTCTCCGATTTACTACTAATAGCTTCTTGATCCCAAAGAAGACTTTAAACAAAGGAAACGCAAGGGATTTCACCTAATTAGACTAATTATCTCTATCAATGAATAGGCTTCCCACACCAACAGTTAGGAAGTGTGTCACGAGATTAGTTTGTAAGAATACAAGTATAATTAAGGATCGGCTAAGCAGGTCAAGACCATTTGGCTGGTCAAGTGAGATTTACGTCGTGTAAGGAATAAATTAGTTGAATTTGATTACCAAATTTAGTAATTATAATAGAAGAATCTGGATTTGATATTAATACCACTACATATATCTCTAATAGATACCCGAAACCGGTTGCGTCCTTCATACACCGAATGAGGAAAAAATGACATCCGAAAGTCGGATAAAAGACATCTAACGCTAGATCATTGATAATTGATCATGAAGTCAAACTCGGTTGACATCTAATGCTAGATCATAGGTCACTTGCTTTCTCAACCTATTGCGATTACCCAAGACATCAGGAAAACTTGCAAGATTTATCTCCAAGGATCTGAAATACGAACTCATCTTTGATTTATATCGTATTTATGTGCTGCTCCACCTGGCTTTGAACTCATCGTTGTTAGTCTTTGTTCTACCATCTTGTATTGCTCCCTCATTCTTTGGATATCTTCAGCAATTTATTTTTTCAACAAAGTTTATGGCCTTATCCGGGAGCTCAAAAAGAGTTATAAGGGTTGAAATCCTAGGATTTATAGGGGTTATTACCTATATAGGAATCAATAGTATATATATATATATATATATATATATATATATATATATATATATTTATTTATTTGATAAATAAGATATCCCTTCCATTAAATCAAGTTTTGATAGAACCCATCAACAATTTAAACACTTTTAAAGGTTTTCTTATTTTTATTGTTAATGAAACATCGTAATTTTTATGTAATGAACAACAAATTTATAATGAAAACTTATTGGAAAGCTATAATTGGTTGGGTTAGGGAGAGATGGGTGAAACAGAGCCTAATTTAGCCCCTAATCTATAATATAGATTTTTCTCATTTTTTTTTATCTCTCTTACATCTCCCTCCCTTTCTCAGAGACACAAACCAAACTAGTTTTTATTTTCTTTCACATTTTACATTTTAAAGGCAAGTTGAGTTTTTATACATGAATCTGATTTCGGTAATAATTTCAACAACTTCATTACAACTTTATTGTATTATTCATATAATTCATTATTTATTCATCTAATTTGGAAGTTTGTTTGAGTTAATAGTTCTTAACATAGATTATGTTTTCCGATTTTTTTCTGATGATATCGTTTCTCAACTACGAAAGATAATAACCCCTAGAGATAGGAAACTACATCTGCTAGGGTGGGACATTATGTGCTCCCTAAGGCAGAAGGTGGTCTGGGATTTAGAAAGGCTGATTTAAATAACCTAGCCATGCTGGCTAGGAAGGCTTGGAGAATTCTAGAAAATCCAAATTGTATGCTAGCCACTGTTCTTAAAGCCAAATACTTTCCTAGAACTGATTTCTTGAATGCCAAGTGCACTAGTAAGTGCTTTTGGATGTGGAAGTGTTTCCATGCTATAAAAAACTCATTAAGCCTTTCATCTCCTGGATTGTTGGGGATGGTCATTTCATTGACCCATGGTGTGACAAATGGATCCCCACTTTGGATACTGCCATACGTAACCCTTTAGTCCCACCTGACCATAACATTAAAGTATCTTATTTCATTGATCCTTCTACCAGAACTTGGAATATGTCTAGATTAAATACTCACTTTAATAATGCTTTTGTTAAGAACCCATATAAATACTAAGAAAGGTAATAACCCTATAAATTTCATAGTTGTTGTCTTAATGTTAACCTTTGACTAGCCGATTATTTTTTGTTATATTTATATTGATATTGAATGTATACTGAAATGTTTTATATGTGTTATTAAACACACTATACTAACTATTGAAAAACCCGTAAATCAATACTAACTTAATTATGAAATTTTTGTTGTGTATTAAAAATATAATAAATATATAAAAGTTTGATATCCCTTTGAAGGTTACAATGCTTCCCATGTTATCAACTATGCATATTGAAAGTTATAATGCAAATGAGATAAAAAATAATTGATGGTTTTTTTTTTTTTAAGCATGAAATTGTATTAAAGTTAGGAAGAAATAACACTAGGGTACATTGTACCCATAGAGTCTCCATTCAATATGACCAATACACGATGGTGTTTTGTGGTCCCATTGTTGTGGATAGATTTCCGCCAGCTTGTCATCTGCTTTGCTTTGTTTGCTAACCAGTTATTTGCTGATTTCCTTCCACAAATATGGTTTATGGTGCGATGCGGAATTTGGGCCAATCTAAACTTAATTTATTTATCATATTGTTTAAGTACTAAGGTGGTTGGAATTTGTCAGATTATAAACCTTAGAAGATTTTTCAGTCGTTTCGAATTGCACCTTTGGCCATTCTCGATCCGTAGTTGTTCTTGACGCTATGAGCATGGCCCAAGTTTCGCGATGACGTTATTGTTATCCTAGTGGTTGTGCAATTGCTAAGATTGTGATAACATTTTCGTTTAGAAAATAATTCCAGCTCCTGCCAGTCCCGGATTTCCTCTAGCTACTCCATCTGTGTTGATTTTGATCCAGTTCGGGTGGGGTTTACTCCATCCTACTAAAATTGTGATTGACTTGGGAATCTGATGCATAATGTTTGTAGAAGATTGCGTTCCTGGTAGTCTAGGTGGGAGGTTCTTGATCCCGTGTATTCTTCATTGTAGGCGGTAGCCATTTGGAGTATGTTTGTTGGGTTTGTTTGCTTTTGGTTATATCGACGTCATTTCTAGCTAGCCAAAGGGACCAGAAGAGAAAGCATAATGTGGTGGTGGTTTCGTTAAAGATTTTAGCACTAATAAGTAGGGATATAGATGTTTGTGGGTTTAATGAAGTGGGTATTCCTTGGTGGGTGCTCGCGGGTGGGAAATCCGGGAAGCGTTAGGTTCCACGAATCCATAGCAATCGGACAATGTAGCGGGATATGCTTTGCGGTTTGAGTTCAAAATTGCATTGGGGGCAAAGATTGGAGTTGGCGAGGCGGATGTGATTAAGTAGTTGGAGGGTTGGTAAACCCTCGTTAAGTGCTTTCCACAAGAAAATCTGTACTTTTGGTGGACATGGGAGCGTCCATAGGAAGTTGGTTGGAGTGAGTGGTTGGTTGTCTTTGCAAGTGATCGAAATGTCATTAGGCAATTGTATCTGAAGACGTCGTGTATTTTCTGATTTTGTGAAGGGGCAGTTATTTTATCTTTCATGCTGGTTCTCATGTGGAAGGTGAAGGTTGTGATTCTTTGCATTGTGTTTGGTGGGAGGATGCTCTGACTTTTCGTGGTTCCAAGGCCGGGTTAATGGGTCAATGATATCGATCTTTGATTCTATGGGGTAACAAAGTGTTGGGTCTATGTTATTTCAGGCGAGGGATCCGGTTTGCTTGGTTGGGGTGGTGGAGCCGTTTCCTATCTCAGTGAAGGAGATGTTTTTCGGGGTTGGTATGAGGAAGCTAGATTCCTCAAGGGGCTTGTGGACGAGGGAGGAGGAGGGATGTTTTGGAGGATTGGTTGATGTTTAAGGTATTTCTCGTTGTACAAAGAGGCCACTATAGTGTTTGGTTTCTCATGTATGTTCCATGTTTCCATCACGAGGGAAGACTGGTCAGCCTTACACCCACTACTCACTTCTTGCTCGTTAATGCCCTGCCCTTTTCTCGACACTTTCTCGTAATAGGCGTGTTGCACGCCACACGCGTAAACCGCCCGACCAATACCCGGTGAGCATCCCCACCATTTGTGATATGTTTGATGTCTCGAAATTATTTTCGTGGAAAAATATACGTGATCATTAAGTGGGTCTTGTGTGCAAGACCTAGTCATTCCGACCAATCGCGTAAACTAGGCGGTGGGTGATCATGTGTGGCGAGCTAAGTCATGATACTTTCCGCAAGAAATAGCGTGTGACGCTATTAAATTGACCTTGTGGTTGGTCGCCCTAAGATTTAATCTTGGTTCAATTCATCTCAGCGAAGTTAAGACTACTGAGAATGAAATTTATGGAAGAGGGTGGCCGTTGATTATGGCCACATCTTGTGGCGCTTGCCCGTGGCATAAAGTGGCATAATTGGCACACGCTGGCATAGTGGCATAGTGGCAATATTAAAGCCACAATGGCGTGGTGGCGAGTGGCGCCCGTCTCGCGTCACGCGCCACTATATCTTGGCATATACTAACAGTGGCCACATTGAATAAGGAAATTATGGCAAGGCAGAATGTGGGGACGATCATGGGTGGCCATAATATGGCGCATGCGTCATTCTTTAGTTGTATTGTCTCGACTCAGTCCATGGACAATCACTTTCGGAGAAAGGACTTATAGGTAGGAAAAGTTTTAGCTTGAGGTATATTTGGGTACCCTCGCCTTTTCAGTATAGTTGATACCAAGCAACTAAACCTATAGTTTACCTAGTTCCATCTGTATTCCCACGCCTCCAACTTGTAATAAGTCACGTACTTGGAACAATTCCTTTGGTTTGTATTCCAAAAAGTAAAGGAACAACAAATCATTTGGTAACAACTCTTTTCAATCAAGTGATATGAGTTCGACACAAGCTCTTCCATTTATCCCAATAAACTCCTTTGTCAGGTCCTTAAATCTATCTAATAACAACTACCAAAGTAATTGCCAAGATTTTGCAATCAATACTTTGAATCACAAAGAATAGTACTGATGCCGATCTACTAACCTAATCAATCCAATCTACCAAAGGATAAATCGATTATAGTTGGATCCTCTTTAGCAAAACAAGTATTGTGCACACAAAGATTATGAACCCAAATCAAAATCTTCAAGTCTTCTTTGTCTTCAAATCTTCTTAGATCTTCAATAAACACTTTTTAATCAACTTGAATCTCTTGTGATCAATCACGCACGACGGAAATGCAGTGTAACAATGGATTATCACAAAGACGTCTTTAGATCTACAAAGCAGTCTAAAGATCCTCGTCGAAAAATTCGACCTAGTTTGAGTGAATCTTATATGTGGAAAATTCTCAAAGGCATAAACAAATCTAGGTGCAATCAAAGTTCAACAACCGTTAGTCAATCAAATCAAAAACTAATAATAAACCGTAATTATCTAGTTTTCCACCAACGGTACTAATGAGAGCTTCTCAATCCCAAAGAAGTCTTTAAACCAGAAGCGCGTAAGAGATTTCTCTCACTAGGTTACTTTCCTCTCCGAATAAGCGGCTCCACGGTAACAACACAACTAAGTAGTTTTGCTGGCTTTGAGGATTAGTTTGCTCGAAATGCAAACTTTGATATTTGTAGACCAATGAAGTTTGGACACCAAGGAATTTCCAAAACCGAAAATATTCTCAAGATATGCAATATATTTCCAAATTCGGTTTCCATAATTCCTGGAAATGCTTTGTTCAAATATTGACCGAAAATCTCTTAGAAAATCTCCAACTAGTAAATGGACATTACTAATTTTCATTTTCCAAAATTAAAATTAAAAACCTTAATTAAAAGATTCTCAAATTAGTTTTCGATCCGGGATTTTCCTTTAACTATTAAGGAATATCTCATGGAACAATAAAAGATAAGCGTTCAGACATGTTTCAAAGTATGTTCGACATCTTAACTTAGTAAATCATCTTTCATATTTACTATCTTGGAATCGATTTTCCACACTTCCAAACAAGTTTAGAATTGGTTCATCTGACTTCCAAGAACTATGTGATTGATTAAGAACACTCAATCACTAAACATGGGTTTCACGGTTCTACCAAAACAAGTTTGATTCTACCTCCATGTAGTGCCGGATTTAGTCACACTAGCTTTCCAAAAATCTCGGTTGACTATGTACTAGGATCGGTTCCCACATATATATGGTATCTAACTTGTATTTGTTGCACATGTCTAGGATCGGTTCCCAATATCTAAAAACGTGTTGCACATGTTCATAGGATCGGTTCCCAATATCTAGAAACGTGTTGCACCTCTTACAAGGATCGATTCCCCTCTTGTGATCGGTTTGCACCTCTTACTAGAGGATCGGTTCCCCTTTTGCCTAGAGTTAGAATCGTACCAATAGCACTAAATCGATCATACTATCTCATGTGATTACTTAAGATCGGTTTCACTAATAAAGTCATACCAATACAAAAGTCGGGCCTTGTGAATAGTTTTTTCAAGAACATAAACAAGTCATGGCTAATTATACTAATCACACATATTGGTAGTTCAAAAGATATGCAATGAATAACAATACCAATAAGCCTAGCGATTTCCTTTCGGTTCACAAAACAAGTTCATGAATTTACTTCCTTTAAACGAATGTAAAACATTTGTTTCTAGGATGAAATCTTCACCTCATACCCATACATAATCACAATAGCATTCAACGATTATGTCGATGTCTTATATCACGAAGTTCAAAAGATAGCGTTATACTTTGTATTATATTCCTTAATACTACGTCTAACTAGAGTGTAACCATTCATGCTTCGTGATTATGTTTTCAATATTCACGACTTGAAAGATATGTTAGGGAATGAAACAGGTTCAAGTCAAATATTACTAACCTCAAGTGGAAGGATGATGTAATCTACGTTGTAGCTCCTTACTTATTCACTTCTTCAAGTCTTCACGTAATACTTGTAATGTCTCATATCCTAATACTTTCAAGCTAACCTATACGAAGTTGACTCTAGTACATAATCAAGCGACTATTTAAATGAGTTTTGGTTCACTAAAATATGACAACCAAACTTGACATACCAATACTTGGTGGGTTCTACCGAGATGTACTCTAACATATATGTCTCGGACTAGGACATAGATTGTTTAGTTGAGCTTAGACTTCACGGCGTTCATCATTTGAAGACGAAGAACTACTAAAGGGAGCTTGTGGAACTTCATCGACAAAAGGTATGTAGAGACTGAAACTCATCTATCACTTGGAAAGTATATTTCTACTTTATCTCATATATTGAGACATAAGTCGTGTTACGATATAGTTTTCTATATACACATTTGAGATTTCGAGTTGAGTTTATCTAAAAACACATATTTCTCGAAATATTTGTTTGCAAGCTTTAAACAAACCAAGTTCATCTTATATCATGTGAAAATTTCCGAGTAACATCTTACATGGTTTGTGTGATACAATCATTTGGCGTAGTCTTGGAATGTTTTGTTATGATTATTTCAATAACTTGAAAATTGCTTTGATGCTAATATAATAGTACGTGAAAACGACTATTGTCATCCTCTAAGAAAGTTTCAATGATTGAAATAAGAGTTTAGAACACTTAACCATTATTGGATATGTCATGTTGTGCACTCTTGCACATATGTAATCCATGTCCGGGAATAATAGTATGCGCACCCGTTTACATACCTACTGGTTTGAGAAATTCGGGAACCTAAGTATGCGTAGTTTGCGTCTTGGCATCCCGAGTTCATGTCCGGAATTGCTAAGATTGAAAGTTGCAGACGTGCCCAGTTTCTTGTCTTTGTGAAATCCCAATCTTAGTCCGGGTATTTCAAGTATGCGGACACGTTTGGATATGAACAAGTATGCGTACACGTTTTGCATACTTGAAGGTTAAGTTCTAAAATCGAGTTATGAATATGAACATAAATATTTATATAATAAGGAATGCAATCTTTTGTAAACCGTGGATATAATTTTCATGATTGATTCGAGTGAATCAAACCGATTTTGCTTCAATTGTGTTCTTGTATAATTATATGAGAATATAGCAATTGAACAACTCTTTAACAAGTTTCATTAGAGTCATTTGAACTAGTTATGGTTAAGATGAATAAGGTTGTGTTTGAGGGTAAAAACGGTTTCTACTGTGATTAGGTAATTTCGGTGTGTGGGTGAGAAATGAATTTAAACCCTAAATAATGTCTTTTGCAAAGGGAGTACTTTAGATTCGAGAGATCAATCAGTACAAATCGGCCTAAACCAAGAAATGGTCGTTCCGGACTTGCTTCGGTCACAAAGTGAAGGAGAAGGGTTGGTTTTGGGGAGGGAAGCGAAGAAAGTGTTGAGACCGGAATAGTTGATTACGGAAGAGTAGTTATTTTAGGACTTGTATCGAGAAGATGGGAAGCTAGCGAGATGGAAAGCTAGCAAATGTTTTACGAGTGTTGTATGCTCCCGACTTGAACTTGTTGTTCGGTGGAAATAGGTAATGCATATTTATACAAGTAGGAATGAAAGCATACTACTGGTCTCATTAAGAAATGGAAAACGGGTGATAAATGGGTGGAGGTAGTCACATGTAACTCCAGAATTGATGTTCCATAAGAGAAGGTGTTTCACCATTACTCCATGTATTTACTAACTGCTTCATCCTTATGACACTCTTTATAACGGGCGTAGTGTGTGCATATGTTGTAAACCGCCAAACCAATATCCAATGAGCATCCCAGGTTTGTGACATGCGTTGATGTCTCTAATATTTTTGTGGAAAACATGTAGCACGTTTGTTGTTGTCTGGAAAGTTGAGCTTGGGAGACTTGCGTGGTGACCTTCATCGGTCGAGATTTTGCATCTTAAGAGGACGGTGGTAGTTGATTATTGCATGATTAGTATGGCTTTAATATGGCCCTGGTTTGGCGCGGCCAAAGTTAGGGTTTTGGCTTTGTTTAGCGACCAAACTAGGGCCAAAAGTTTTCATGCATTAGCCGGTAACCTTGGACTTTGACTAAGATCTGCACCTTAGATGAAAAATGGCCGTTGATTGTTGCAGGCCTCCGTTTTGGCAACTGTAAAGGGAAGGGCGACATGGTATGGGTTAGGCGCGGCAAGGTGGCTGGCACGGCATGCCATTGGCACATGTGGCATGGTCGACATGCCTTGGCGCGGTATAGGCGTGGCCAAAACTAGCGTTTTGGTGTTGGGCCAAAGGTTACCATGCGTTGGTTGGTGACCTTGGACGGCTAAGATTTGCATCTTAGATGGAAAGATGGCCATTGATTGTTCGGAGCCTTCGTTTGGTAGCCGTCAGCATGAAAGCATAGCCGACATGGCTTTGACATGGAGTGGAGCCAGCAGCGGTGTGCGGCTTGGAAGGGAAACGCTTGCGGCTTTGTCTAAATTAGGGTTTAGTATGTTGAAACCCTAATTAGCTCCCTTTACCAGAATCGATGTAGAATTCTCATACGGACACGGATGTTGATGGTCCGCCCCTCCATTCTGTACGGAAAAGAATTTCCTATCTCTCGAAGGAATATTTAGGTTTTGAGCTCGTTCGGGAGGTAAAAATGACCGAAAGTAAAACTTAGGAAAGAATTCAAGAGGACGGTGGCATGTTTGGTGCGTTTTTGGAAAGCTAGCATGTTTTGGGAAGCTAGCAAGTTTTGGGAAGCTAGCGTGTTTTGGGCCAAAGGTTACCATGTGTTGTTTGGCAACCTTGGACGGCTAGGATTTTCACCTATGATAGAAGGGATGCCGTTGATCGTCGCACGCCTTCGTTTTGGTAGCCGCATAGGGAATGCCAACACGGTATGGAGCCGAAAGGAGGCTGGCACGGCATGCCATTGGCACATGTGGCATGGTCGGCATGCCTTGGCGCGGCTTGGGCGTGGCCAAAACTAGGGTTTGGCGTTGGGCCAAAGGTTACCATGCGTTGGTTGGTGACCTTGGACGGCTAAGATTTGCATCTTAGATGGGAAGATGGCCGTTGATTATTGCGGGCCTTTTTTTGGTAGCCGCATGGGGAAGGCCAGCACGGTATGGCGGCAAGGTGGCCGGAACGGCATGCCTTGGCGGGTTTAGGCGTGGCCAAAAACTAGGGTTTGGCGTTGCTCCAAAGGTTACAATGCGTTGGTTGGTGATCTTGGACGGTAGATTTGCATCTTAGATGGGAAGATGGTCGTTGATTGTTGCGGCCTTTGTTTTGGTAGCGCATGGGGGAAGGCTAACACGGGTATGGCGCGGCAAGGTGGTTGGCATGCCATTGGCACATGTGGGGCCAGGGGTTTGGCATGGACGGTTTGGCATGATGGGGCCAAGGTGTGGTTGGCTTGGCATGGTGGGGCCAAGGGTTTGGCATGTCGTAGGCGCATGGTGCGGCTAGCATGGTTAGGGCCAAGGAAAGGTGCGGTTGGCTTGGCTAGCATGATTGGCATGCCTTGGCGTGGTAGATGTGGGCGGCATGTGGTTTGCCATTGGCACGGTGGTGCGGCTAGCATGGTTGGCATGCCTTGGCGCGGTAGATGTGGTCAGCATGGTTTGCCATTGGCACGGTGGTGCGACTAGCATGGTTGGCATGCTTTGGCGCGGTAGATGTGGCCTAGTATGGTTTTCCATTGGCACGGTGGTGCGGCTAGCATGGTTGGCATGCCTTGGCGGTAGATGTGGGCGACATGGTTTGCCATTGGCACGATGGTGTGGGAATTAGAGTTTGGCTGTCGAAACCCTAATTACTATTAAAAAAAGGTA
This sequence comes from Papaver armeniacum, assembly GCA_023531295.1. Classification (NCBI taxonomy): domain Eukaryota; kingdom Viridiplantae; phylum Streptophyta; class Magnoliopsida; order Ranunculales; family Papaveraceae; genus Papaver; species Papaver armeniacum. Next base: position 115,515 of record JAJJWW010005834.1, on the reverse strand, counting down.
CCACAGGTAATTTTCTCGCAAGACATATTAAAGGGTTCAATAAATGCACTCGGTGGAGACATTATTACTCAAATTACGTGACGCCAGCGTCCGACTAGGGTTTTATGATTTTAACCTTAAGCTAAAAACCACCATCGACATTAAGTCCCACAGCTTAGCTCGGAGCAGGGGGCATTGTTGCGGTAAGCATAAGATGGTGACAGACAGGACCCGAATCGAAACGTAAATCATGCAAGATGGTCGGGAAAGTCAGGCTAACCTTTTCGAGAGGTAAGGAGGGAGTTCATGATCCCGTGTTTGGCGCCTTGCATAGCTTCTATTTGTGGTGTAGGCAGTGAAGTGGTGAGATGAGAATCGTCGGTTTTGTCGGCCATGCATCATCTTGGCCGGGTTAGGAACATCATGGACGTTGGCTTAGCGAGTTGTTAGTTTGGTGTGGGACGTGGTTGTTTATCTGTCCGTTAAGCTTTCCATTGTGGTCCTTTCCTCTTTTCTTGTGTAGCTTTAATTAGGAAATCCTTTCCTTTCTTCGAAAACCCGAGAGTGTTATGCCCATAAAAGGGCGTTACTCTTCTTCTCGAGGTTACGTTGCCAGTTTTGCTTAGAATCTCAGTCTTTGGCGGAAGAAAAGTAAAAACGCGGGAAAGTGTGTCTCGAATACGTGCTTCTACGTTTTCTCACAAACCCTAATTATCTCGCACAACCATGCATGAGACTTTCCCTTGTACTTGATGGTAGAATAAGGTTTAATTAAGACCCGAATGTCACGCCTTAATTCACGTAGTAGAAAGCTTTCCTTTCCTGGATTGCATCGTTTCTTGAACATAAGAGATGATCTTGAATCTTTCATTCGTATAGTTAGATCACGAAATCGTGCCCATTCTCTTCCAAGGTATCGTCTCATGTTTTCTCTGGTTTCCATTATGTCTTATTTCTTATGTATGTTGCGGTGTAGATATGGTGGCTTTTGCCCATTTTCTCCGGGTTTTGTAGTGTATAATGGGATCTTCCCGAGAGCAAACAGACCTCCTCAAACTCTTCGGAGAAAAACTTAGGAATCGGTGAAAACCGGTTTTCTTAAATGAGGAGGCATTAGATAGAATTGAATCCCTCTGCCATGAAGGCCGGAGGAATTATCCGGGACCTACCTTATATCTATCTAGGTGAAGTGCGGGTGCGCGTTCGGACCTTCTTGGGTTCGGTGAACATGGAGGAGGAACGTGGAAGGTGATGAACGCCCTGGTGTGTTGAGAGGATTCGGTGCGGTAAAACTTCTTCTCGACCCCGGTCTTAGGGCGGAAAGGACCGCTTCCAGGTTGAAACGACAAAAGATTGAGTCTATGAAACTTTTGGGGAAGCCCACGTAACCTTTATCCCAGGATGGCGTCGCAATTCTCAATTCTCGATGTGGATGAATTGAGGAAATCCTCCTGAAAGGTCGCTAAGAAGACCTTCGAGAAAGACGTTGCGTTTGATGAAGCCAAACACCACCGGAGTAGGCAAAACTGCTATCGGCGACATTGGGAAAGTCATGGTGGCATATGCTGGATCGGTTGTTGAGGCGGGTGTCGGGAAGGAGACGGGTGATGTTGCTGTTGAGGCGGATTTGGGGTGGGATGTTGAGGTTGCTTAACTGACGTGGCTATCGGATAGAACCTCTTTGCCCGAGAGATTCTTGGGGGAAAGTGCCGAAAGAGTTACGACAAGGGTGACTCGCGCATCGACTTTCGATGACTAGCTTATCCTTTTATTGTTTCTATTTCTTGCGTAGTCGTCCCGATGCTTTGTAGACTCATCTTTACCTTCTTTGTATTCGTGGCAAAATTAGGGTTTCGCCAGTTAGTCACAACTTGAGATTTCTCGTTTTTGAATAAAGCTTCTTATTTGAAGGACCCGAATCTCCTTTAGAATAGGTTTTTCGACTTTCCATGTCCTTACATTATTCCCTTCAGAGTTTTGAATAATTGAATAAGGTATTTTTGGCACAGTTTCGTTTTTTTTTTTTGGGTTATGATATGATGGTTAATGGCTTCTCAATAACTTGGGATTTATTTGGCATATTTTCTGAGATTTGGAAAACTCATTCGGAAAGAAATGTATGTTTTTTGAAAAAAAAAAAAAAAAACCCCAAAGAATAATACAAACGGTGCATTCGTCTTTGGGAAATACAAATATCAAGCGGAAGGAGAAATTGCTGAAGGGAATACTAAAGGGAGAATGGCTGGAAGAGGGTAGTACATCGTTTTTTTTTTAAGGGATTGAAAAGCTTGAACCATAGCGAGTGAACTATCACACCTCCCAACTTGTCTGTGTTGATGAGCTTTGTTAACCTCCCGAAGGACATACGCCACTAGATATGGCTCGTCTTCTTCTTCCTTGGGTGAATCGGTTCGAGCAGCCTATCTTTACTGTCATCTTCCCAAAGCTGAAACGAGTTCACTTTGACCACCATATCTCCAGATTTGAAGCAGTTAGGGTGTTGTGTAAGCTTGAATCTTGGTCTCGTCGGTTTCAATGGAAGCTTCCAAATTCTTTACAAAGCGTTTGAATGGCCCGAGCGCCCCATTCACATCTTTTGACAATGTCCGTTGCCCGATGTCGGGTTTGAGTCCCCATTCTGAGAATAGGGAAGAAAAGAGCGGTTGTAGAGAAGATCGTTCGGCCAAACTTACTTGCGTTTGGAATCCACGGGTTAGCGCCAACGAGGTCATCTCCCGGTGTCCTGGGTTCCATCGGTAACTCGTCGATGCGGCACAAGTGGAACGGTTTTTTGGAGATTCTTTCGGGCGTTGACATCGGTAGAGGGGATGTTCCCAATTTGCCTTGTTGTTGAGTACCCACAAGCGCCCCAATATCAAGTCGTAATCCAGTTCTTTGACAATGTGGAATTCACTATGTGTTATAGCGTCTCCCATCTTGGCCTCGAGGTTGATGTAGCCGTGCGCGTTCAAGGATCCCCCTCCCGGGTTATTAATCACGGATGGATAATGGGTAGCCTCTTGTTTTGTAAATCCCGCAGCTTTCAGGGTCTTGAAAGTAACAATGTTGAAGTCAGAAGTCGTATCAATGAGCGTGTTGTCTAATTTAATACCTCTTAAATAGGACGTAGTCAGCAATCACCAGTCGTCCTTTTCGATTCTGCTTGCTGGGAGAGCTTGGGCTCTTGGCGTGGCTTCCATTGAGGTAAAAAGCTATTTGCTCGACACGACGCGATTGAGAGCTGTGAAAATATCTTGTTTGTGCCTTGGAAAGGTAGAGAATTTCGCATCGTGTTGCATCATGGATTGCACGTCTCATGCACGTAGTCCCCGAGACCCCACAATTCCTCATCGGAAGTGGGTCTCGATGTACTCCCTCGTTTCCTAGTTGAAGTTCCCGGAGCTTCTATCTTTTCTTTGAAGATATGCTTCAGTCTGTTGCAATCACTAGTTGGGTGGTGAACAAATCTGTGAAAACGGCAGTATTTGGGGTTTGCCATCTCGGCCTCAGTCGGTGGGCGTATGGGAGATGGTAGTCTGATAACATCATCTTGAATCCATGATTCTAAGAGATCAATCACCTCCTCAATGGGAAACTGGAAATCCAGGGTATTTCCTTCAGCTTCGTGATGACGCATGGGAGCTTTAGCGGCGACCTTCCGTGGCGGAGTTGCTCGTCGTGCTGGTGCCTCGCGCTTAGGCTGCTGGTCTACAGCTGGGGCCTTCCTTTTTCCTCCCTCGTTTACTATGCTCATAGAGGAGGGGCCAGTGTTGTACTATTTGTTGATGAGATGTCTATTCCCGCGAGTTTCGTGTACGTCTTCGGCTCTGGTTGGTCTAGCTCTTTCTAATAATATTGGTGTTGTCGTTGATGATCGCCTGGAAGCTTCATGGAGCTCGGAGAATATATGGAAACGCAGGTTCTCTAGTAAGGTGCGGTAAATAAGAGCCATACCGTTGATGCATGAATTCACCAATTGTTGTTCGGTCACGTTGGATCATGACAGTCTAGTGCTTGAACCCTAAATCTTTTAACAAAATCATTTGGATGTTCGTTGTCCCGTTGGTACATCCTTCCTAGGTCCGAGAAGGTAACTTGTTTAGACACAAAGAAGTACTTCTTGTAAAATGCAGTAACCATGCTACCCCAGTTGGGGATGCTGTTTGGCGTAATGCTATTGTACCACGTGTACCCTCTTCCGGTAAGAGATTTCGAAAACTCCCTCGATACGGAGAGAACGTGATTGTATTCATGCTCGCCTAGGGATTCGAGGAGAAGAGAGACATGTTCATGTACATTTCCGGTGCCATCATACAGGGTGAATTGAGCGAGAGGAATATCCTCTTTGAAGAGGAATTCTTTTTATTTCAGATGGGTAGGGAGGTTGATGCTGATGCATGTCTATTTCATCATTCTTGACTCGATTCCCGAGAAGTTCCTCCCGGATCCTCTCGTGTGACAAAATTGGACGGTGACTTCTTTCCAATGGGGTTACACACGTCCCCTCGTCGCGGAGACGCGTTCCCGCCAGGTGCTAGCGTCGGGGTGTTGGAGGGCGTTTCTAAACGACTCTAGAGTGCGTGACTCATGCGGCAGCCACTCACTGTCGGGGTTTTGAGGAAGGCAGTACTTATTTACGTGTCGAAACCATATCCGTCCAGGTTCTAGCGAGATCCTCCTGGCGTTCCATCAAATCGAGCGATGGTAATATAGGTCGGCTTCCTATGGTTCCTCCGGCTTCTCGTCATGTTGGTGGGGTAGTTGAAGTCTTAGTGGCGGTTGGAGGTGCCATGTTGAGCGAAACGTTAGGGGCGGTAGCGTCGATTCGGCGCCTGGGCTTGGTGGCGTAATGCCCCGAAGGAGCGTTTTCGATCTTGCCGTGATTAGCGAGGTTGTGCAGGGACATTATAGGAAGAAGTGGCTCTGGACCTGGTGATTGGCGGCGTTACACCTCAAGGAGTACTTTCGGTGTTACTGTGGTCAGTAGGTGATATAGTGACGTTGTTGGAAGTAACGTTAACACCAGGGATGGATTCTGCGTTGGTGTTCTCAGCAGCTGATCTAGATCTTAGTTCCACCATGTTGGAGTTGTAAGTGAAAGGTGATATCGGAAATTTAGAAATCGATATTGCAAACGATAGATTGATCTCCCACTGTGGTCGCCAATTGTTTGAGGGTGAAAACGGTTTACTGGCGATTTCGGTAATTTCGGATGTGTGGGTGAGAAGCGAATTTAAACCTAAATAATGTCTTGCAGGAGTACTTTAGATTCGAGAGATCAATCTTTACAAATCCCACCTAAACCAAGAAATGGCCGTTCGGACTTGCTTCGGTCACAAAGTGAAGGAGAAGGGTTGGTTTTTGGGGAGGGAAGCGAAGAAAGTGTTGAGACCGAGAATAGTTGATTCGAAAGATTAGTTGTTTTACGACTTGTATCGGAAAATGGGAAGCTAACGAGATGGAAAGCTAGCAAATGTTTTACGAGTGTTGTATGCTCTGACTTCCGAACTTGTTGTTCGGTGGAAATAGGTAATGCCTATTTTACAAGTCGGAATGAAACGTACTACGGGTCTCATTAAGAAATGGAAAACGGGTGAGTAAATGGGAGGAGGTAGTCACGGAGTAACGCTGGAATTGATGTTCCATTAGAGAAGCGTTTCACCATTACTCATGTATTTACTAACCGCTTCATCCTTATGACACTCTCTTATAACGGGCGTAGTGTAATTAATACATTTATGCCGGTAAACCGCCAAACCAATACCCAATGAGCATCCCCCCGAGTTTATGACATGCGTTGATGTCTCGAATATTTTGTGGAAAACATGTAGCACGTTTCTTTGTTATGCGGCAAGTTGAGCTTGGGAGACTTGCGTGGTGACCTTCAACGGTCGAGATTTTGCATCTTAAGAGGACAGGTGGCCGTTGATTATTGCATGATCAGTATGGCTTTAATATGGCCTAGTTTAGTGCGGCCAAAAGTTAGGGTTTTGGCTTTGTTTAGGCGCGACCAAACTAGGGCCAAAGGTTGCCATGCATTAGGCTGGTAACCTTGGACGCTAAGATCTGCACCTTAGATGAAAAGTGGTCGTTGATTTTTGTAGGCTTAGTTTTAGGAAGGCTGTAAAGGGAAGGCCGGCATGGTATGGGTTAGACGCGGCAAGGTGTCGGCACGGCATGCCATTGGCACATGTGGCATGGTCGGCATGCCTTGGCGCGGTTTAAGGCGTGGCAAAACTAGGGTTTTGACGTTGGGCCAAAGGTTACCATGCGTTGGTTGGCGACCTTGGACAGCTAAGATTTGCATCTTAGATGGAAAGATGGTCGTTGATTGTTGCAAACCTTCGTTTGGTAGCCAGCGGCATGAAAGCATGGCCGTCATGGCTTTGACATGGAGTGGAGCAACTGGCAGTGTGCGGCTTGTAAGGGACACGCTTGCGGCTTTGTCTAAATTAGGGTTTAGTATGCTGAAACCCTAATTAGCGCCCTTTATGAGAATCGATGTAGAATTCTCATACAGACTCGGATTTTGATGGTCCGCCCATCCATTCTGTACAGCAAAGAATTTCCTATCTCCCCACGAGGGAATATTTAGGTTTTGAGCTCGTTCGGGAGGTGAAAACAGCCCGAAAGTAAAACTCAGGAAGAATTCAAGAGGGACGGTGGCATGTTTGGAAAGCTAGCATGTTTTGGGAAGCTAGCAAGTCTTGGGAAGCTAGCAAGTTTTGGGAAGCTAGCGTATTTTGGGCCAAAGGTTACCATGCGTTGTTTGTCAACCTTGGACGACTAGGATTTACACCTAGGATGGAAGGGTGGCTGTTGATCATCGCACGCCTTCGTTTTGGTAGCCGCATAGGGAAGGCCAACACGGTATGGCGCGGAAAGGTGGCTGGCACGGCATGCCATTGGCACATGTGGCATGGTCGGCATGCCTTGGCGCGGTTTGGGCGTGGCCAAAACTAGGGTTTTGGCGTTGGGCCAAAGGTTACCATGCGTTGGTTGGTGACCTTGGACGGTTAAGATTTGCATCTTAGATGGGAAGATGGTCGTTGATTGTTGTAGGCCTTTGTTTTGGTAGCCGCATGGGGAAGGCCAACACGGTATGGCGCGGCAAGGTGGTTGGCATGCCATTGGCACATGTGGGGCCAGGGGTTTGGCATGGACGAGTTGGCATGATGGGGACAAGGTGTGGTTGGCTTGGCATGGTGGGGCCAAGGGTTTGGCATGCCGTAGGCGCATGGTGCGGCTAGCATGGTTAGGGCCAAGGAAAGGTGCGGTTGGCTTGGCTAGCATGATTGGCATGCCTTGGTGTGGTAGATGTGGCTGGCATGGTTTGCCATTGGCACAGTGGTGAGGCTAGCATGGTTGGCATGCCTTGATGCAGTAGACGTGGCTAGCATGGTTTGCCATTGGCACGGTGGTGCGGCTAGCATGGTTGGCATGCCTTGGCGCGGTAGATGTGGCTGGCATGGTTTGCCATTGGCACGGTGGTGTGGATAGCATGGTTGGCATGCCTTGGCGCGGTAGATGTGGCTGGCATGGTTTGTCATTGGCACAGTGGTGCGGCTACGTAGATGTGGCTAGCATGGTTTGCCATTGGCACAGTGGTGTGGGAATTAGGGTTTGGCATGTCGAAACCCTAATTAGTATTAAAAAAAAAAGGTACCCTGGTAATTTTCATGAGACATATTAAAGGGTTCAATAAATGCACTCAGTGGAGACATTATTACTCAAATTCTGTGACGTCACTATCCGACTAGGGTTTTACGATTTTAACCCTAATCTAAAAACCACCATCAACAGGTTGATATGAGAGTAATCATATGGTTAACCTCGGTTAACTATTTGTGAACCAACATGGTGTACACGTTTGGGTACGGTTACATAAACCTAAATGAGGGTACATTTCATTTGTGTGTAACAAGCTAAGTTCGATCTAACGGTTGAAAGATATTAGCTTGGTTGAATCAGATTTTTCATCTAACGGTGAATATTGAATGCTTTGTTACCAAGGTAACTTGGATTGCAAACCACGATTTGAAAACTATATAAAGGAGAACTCTAATAACTGGAAAACTAATCCCCACACCTAATGTGTGTTACTAGTTGCATAAACTAGAGTCCATTCTCCTTTAACCTTAGATTTCTATCGAGAACCTGTAGGTTAATGACTTGAAAGACTTCATTGGGATTGTGAAGCCAGACCCAACTATTTTTTTTTGTAAGTGTGTGTTCTGATCTTGCCCGATTCCATCGTATTGAGTACAATTGAAATAATTGACTCGAGATTAATTTCTCCGATAGGCAAGATAAAAGTAATCACAAAAATCTTTGTCTCATCGTTTGTGATTCCAAAATATCTTGTTTTAGCTAGTCGATTAAGATTATTGTGAGGTGATTGATAATACTAGGTTGTTCTTCGGGGAATATAAAATCAGGTTTATCAATTGGTTCTGTTCACCTTGATATATCAAAGAAGCGAAATAAAAACTCTTGGGTATTTGGTGTGATTTATTCAATCTATAGACTTTTTACGACGTGAGATGATTTGTTTATCAAGTCTTCGACTTTGGGTCGTAGCAACTCTTGGTTGTGGGTGAGATTAACTAATAAGGGAATCAAGTGCTTAGTATCTGCTAGGATCGGAGCGTGAACACAAGCTGTACCTTGAATTAGTGTGAAATAAATATGGGTTCAACTACAGTCGATCAAAGTTAATTGGTAGTAGGCTAGAGTGCATGTGCGGCTTAATACGATGTGGTGTTCAAACCGGACTAGGTCCTTGGGATTTTCTCCATTTGTGGTTTTCCTCATTAAAAAATTCTAACATCTTTGTGTTATTTCTTTTCCGTCGCGTTATATTTTGTTATATAATTGAAATATTACAGGTTGTGCGTTAAGTCCGATCAATTAGAATATCCGACCTTGGGTTGTTGAGTTAAATTGATTGACACTTAAACATTGGTCTTTGGTACCGCTCAAGTTACTCCTCTTATATTCAATCGGACTCATGATTTCTATTTCTTAATTAGGATTGAATTAAGAGTTAGAGATATTAAACTCTTTGATATACTTTTCTCTAGATTGAGTCTGACTGTCTAGTTGATTCTCTAGAAAGTATATTGGAGTAAGTCCTCTCAGATTTCCAAACGAATTGTTGGGTGTGGTTGTTAGAACCCCGCATTTTTAGGTTGGTTAATGAAAGTCTAGGAACTTAGTATGCATACCGGTATGCATACTGGCGTGAGTTTCAAGTTCCAGAAATTCAACTGAGTTTTGGAAGGTATGCGTACATGTTCACATACTGGCGAACCCAAACTTAGTTCGGCCACTTAGGTATTCGTACCCGTATGCATACTTGAGTAGGTTATGTTCTAAAATCGGTTTGTTCATGAACTAATACATTTATATATTAAGGAATGCAATCATTTGCAAACCTTGGCTATAATGTTCATGAATTGATTCGAGTAAATCAAAATCTATTTTGCTTCAATTGTGTCTTGTATACTTCTATGAGAATATGAACAATTGAACAACTCTAGAACTAGTTTCATTTGAGTCATTTGAACTAGTTATGGTTAAGATGAATAACGTTGATATGAAAGTGTTCATATGGCTAACTTCGGTTAACTATTGTTGAGCCAACAAAGGTGTACACGTTTAGGTACGTATACTCATATCTAAATGAAGTCACTATTTCATTTGTGTATAACAAGCTAAGTTCGATCTAAAGGTTTGAAAGATATTAGATTGAGTCTAATCGAGTTTTCATCTAACGGTGAATATTGAATGCTTTGTTACCAAGGTAAAATTGATTGCAAACCACGATTTGAAGACTATATAAATGATAACTCTCTAATGCTGGTAAACCTAATCCCCACACCTCATGTGTGATACTAGTTGCGACTATAGTCGATTCTCCTTTAATCTTCGGTTTTTCTAAAACCCAGTAGGTTAACAGTGAAGCCAGACCAAACTAATTTCTCCGTAGTTGCGTGTTCTGATCTTTCTATTTTCTATCGTGTTGAGTATTATCTTCTCTAAGATTTGCTCGAGATTTAATCTCCGATAGGCAAGATAAAAAGTAGTCACAAATATCTTCGTTTCATCGTTTGTGATGCCACAATATATTGTTTCGCTACCATACGATTAAGATTATTGTGAGGTGATTGATATTTCTAGGCTGTTCTTTGGGAATATAAGTCTGGTATTTCAATTGGTTCCTGTTCACCTTGATTTATCAAAAGACGGAACAAAACTCATAGGTATATCTCGTGGGAGACAAATTTATCTATTCAATAGACATTTACATGTGAGACAAATTGGTTTATCAAGTCTTAGACTTTGGGTCAGTGTGCAACTCTTAGTTGTGGGTGAGATCGCTAAAGCAAATCAAGTGCGCAAAATCCGGCATGGTTCTAGAGGCGTAAGGAACGCAACTCCACCTTGATCGTGTAAGATTGATTAGAGCTCAACTACATTCGATCAAGTTAACTTGGAGTAGGCTAGTATACGTAGTGGATTAATACGATGTGGTGTTCAAATCCGGACTAGGTCCCGGGGGTTTTCTGCATTTGCGGTTTCCTCGTTAACCAAACTTAGGTATGCGTGTTATTTTATTTTCCGCATTATATTTTCTATATAATTGAAATATCACAGGTTGTGCGTAAGTTCAATCAATTGTGAATCCAACTTTTGGTTGTTGATTAGATTGATTTACACTTGGATATTGGTTTTTGATATCGTCCAAGTTATTTCTTCTATTCAATCGGGCTCGCGAATTCCTATTTGTTTGATTACAGATTGAATTAAGAAATTGAGATATAACTATTGGATATACTTTTCTCAATATTGAGCTCCCACTTTATCTAGTTGATTCTCTTGAAGTATATTGGAGTTAGTCCATCTGATTGCTAAAACGAAATATTGGGTGTGGTTGTTAGACCCCCGCTTTTCAATCATGTTATATCTTAGTAAAAGGACCAAGATCTTTCATAAGGAAATTCTTAGAATGATAAAATCCTTTGAAAATCTCATTGACAAAATAAAAATAAATCTCAAGTTATGTATATCTCTTATATCAATTCATCTCTTACTAGGATGTTCCTCTTCATTTGTCTCAAGGAAAGATCATTAAAAATAGGAAATATTTTAATTTGAAAGAAAATAGCTAGAAGGGTTACTCGTTGTAATCTAAGAAAGGGTTACGCCAATGCAACCTAGTTGTATTGTGGAAGTGACCCCTCATCTAAAGTTCTTGGATAAAATAGATGAAGAAACACACAAAACGAGAGCACGGATTTCTTTTGTCTGTAAAATATCAGATGAAAAATTAACATTCAAAGTCTATCTTGATACATGTAATTTAATAATTGCATCATTCGAGTAATTATCTTTGGTATGACCGATCTAGTGATTAGTGTGACCCGATCGAGAGAGTGTTATGTAATGGATCCTTGTAATTGTAACCGGTCCTAGTAATTGGTATAATCCAACCGTGTAATTGTAACCGATCCTAGTGACTAATGTGACCGATCATAAGCAATACCATGATTATATGGTAACCTGCCACGGTAATTGATGTAACCGATCACAATAACTGACGATCGGTTCTCGGTAACTTGTGTGACCGATCACAAAGCGTTTCCATATTATATAACATCTCAAATCCGGTAAAATCGATTGAACCCATGTATGTGATTTGATATTTGATCAATCACATAGTAGTCTTGGAATACAGGTGAACCAATTCTAAACTTTTTTTGGAAGTGGTAAACTGATTCCAGAATGTAAATATGAAAGAGATTTGCATAGAAAAGATGTCAACATACTTTGAACACGGGCAATAACTATTATTATTTATTGTTCAAAGATATTCCTTAGTACTCAAGAGATACTGGACCGAAATTAATTCGTTAATCTTTTAATTAAGGTTTTGGTTATATATGCTTTAATGACTGACAATTAAATGCATATCTCTAGAGAATAAAAATTAGTAATGTGCATTTACTAATTGGATATTTTCATTGAGATTTCGGAAATAATGGACAAGCATTTACTAGAAATTATGAAAACCGAGATCTTGCCATTAAATTTGCATATCTTGAGAATATTTCAGTTGGAAATTCTCGTGTCCAAACATCCTTTATCTATAAATACATAAGTTTTCATTTCTAACAAACTATCCTAAGAGCCATCAAACTTCATCTTTTTGTTATTTCTCGATGGAGCCATTTATCCTGAGAGGAAAGTACCTAATTAGGCGAAATCTCTTACGACCACTTGTTTAAAGACTTCTGGGATCAAGAAGCTCTATTCAGATTGGTGTAGAAACTAGATAATTCAAATAAGTTATTAGTTTTGATTGATTTGATTGACTAACTTTATTTGAAACTTTGATTGCACCTGAGTTTGTTTATTCTTGGGAGAATCTTCTCTTCTATTATTAGATTCACTCAAACTAGATCGATACTATCGACAGATCTTTAGAACCTGCTTGTGTATCCCCAAGACATCTTGTGATAATCCATTGCCAGAACTCGATTCTGCATGATTGATCAAGAAATTCAAGTGGTGTTTTGTAGGTTTTAATTGAAGATTAAAGAAGATTTGAAGACAAAGAAGGTTTTCTTATTGGTTTCTCCTTATCTTTGTGTTGCACAAACCTTTTATCATTTAGGATATAATCTAGAATCGTATTATTCGATTGATTAGTTGCGTGAGATCGACATTAACAATATATCTCTTTGAGATTTATTTGGATTGAGTGCAAATCTAAACTCTGCTACTTCGGTAGTTGTGGATAGATTGATCTAACGGGCAAGAGTTTATTATCTTAAACAGAGAGCCTTTGCATATGACTTAAGATATCTTTATCCGGAAAGAATCAATAGAAACAGTTACAAACAGTTTGTCGTTGCTTTCTTTGCTTGGGAATGCCGATCCAAAGGAATTATTCCGGTCGTGCACCCGCCGAAGCTCGGAGGCTACAGGACATACCGAGAATCTAAGAGTACTGGGGGTAGTTTCTAGTCTCAACTATGCAAAGTTGAAGTTTAGATTTTGTATAGCGGCTTAGTGCCGAGAGTATTTACTGGACTTGGTCCCGGGTTTTTCCGCATTTGCAATTTTTCTCGTTAACAAAATCTTGTGTGTCATTTGCTTACTTTCCGCAATTATAGTTATTTATTATTATAATTTAAAGTAAATTACACAAACGTTAACTCCGCTTTACTTGATAGTGATCCTATAGAGTTTGGTTAAGTCCAACCATTATCAAGTAATCACACTTTGGTAAAATCATATTGTCGATCTCGTATCCATATACAAATGTCAAGTGTGAATATCGATTTGTAGTATTGTATCGACTTTTGTCCATAGACAATCACTTTCGGTGAAGAGGACTTGTAATTGGATAAATTAAATATCGTGGTGTATTTGGGTACCCTCGTCTTTTCATAAGTCTCTCTACCCTAAGGTAGTAGTGAATGAGGGTATTTGATACAAAGCTCTTGTCTCTTTTTCGTTCAAATTAAAGCTAGTTCACGTGGGTAAGACGCTGCATAGCATATTAATCCAAAGTATGCAATGTAAGGAAAGTTTTCTAAAGAACCAAATAGATTTGGTGGATAGGCGAGTTTGGTGTTGAAAGTGATGAGCAAATATTGCATATTTATACACCTTTTTATTAGCACTTTTAAATCTTTTTGTGCTCTGTGTCGAGATATTATCCCGCATTCAGGTGTTTTCCTTGTTTTCAGAATAAATATTTAGACACAATTTTGTGTTTTTAGGTAATAAAATAAAGCTCTGAGAATCTGAGGAACCAAAGAGCGAAGAATTGGGAGCTCGAGCATCTATGGAGCCAGGAAAAGCCAAAGCTCCGCGAATCGTCAGTTACCAAACAGCAACAGAAGAAGACATGGGCTAGAGCTACCCACGACCGGATCCGAGCCCGCTCAAAGCCACAAGATCTCACCCAAATACATCCTACGGTCAGCTCTCTTCACGCACATCGAACCTCGCTGCAATCGCTCAACAACAAACTTCACCAGCTTATTTCTCACTGTTCGTATCTTTACTTTGTAGATCCTACGCCATAGGCACGGATCATCCAAATTATCTGCGCCTGCGTTTCACATTAAACTCCCTATACCTATACCCCCTCTGCGACCAAAACATTTCCCCTTCACTTTCTCTTTTTCTCCACCCCCCCTCTCAAAACCCTCACCTCCACCTCCTTTTCCCACGCCCGATGCAGAGGACATCATCGCCTCCATCTCCTCTTCTCGTAATCACCCCTACTCCATCCACCACTTTCGATTTATCTGTTTCATAGCTTCTATTCAACCTAGAAGCTAGGTTAAAGATAAATAGGGTTAGGGTTTCAAACTCCCTGGGCATGTTTCGGATTCGAGGAGACTAGGGACGCGTCAAGGGAGCAGAGATAGCGAGTTTGGGTACTGTAAAGTCTTACTGGAGTGTTTGTTTGATATAAAATAGAGATTTTGAGAGGAAAGAGTAGCTCGGGTTTTGGTCCATGTTTTAGGCCGAGTCACAGAACTTTAATTTGAATTATTTTCCATTCGGCATGATGTTTCTAAACAAATTGGCTGGGAGTGTCAATGAAACCCCTGTGAATATATGAAGTTAATTCACATCTATGTTTTAGTCTACTGCCTCTGAATTGCATATGGTTCATTAACCAATTGTTGAGCAAATCTTCCTTGATTGGTTGTACCGTAAGAAGACAACCAATGCTAGGATGATTTGTGAATTCAATTGGTTTAATGTTCCCCTTTGAAACTTCTGGCGGGAGTTACATGATTAGAATTTGATGTGTTACCTTAGTATAGGATTAGGTGAATTCTACTCATCCTAGTACTCTCATCTCACATTTACAACTCCTTTGATTGTTAATTCCTAGCCTTCGTTGTCACAATCACTACAAAATGCCTAATCGTGCATCGACAAACAAAGATCTTTGTCACTTGAAAGAATCGGGCCATGAGCAAAGCCTTAGATTAACTTAGCACACTAGTTCCTGCCGTGGAGATTCACTTGCCACCCTCCATTAGCTCCATGCACTTACGATGAATTAGAACAGGAAAGTCACCTTTGGCTTCCACTATTTTGGAGTACACACAAACTGTAGCGTGCTACTTGTTCATTAGGAGATTAGTCACTTGTTTTCAACCCATAACCACTCGTATATAATTGCTTTTCCTCATATGTGATGTCTTCATTTGCTCAATCATTCATGAAGTTCATTTTAGCCTCAAGTATCTAGCATCTTTTTGTAGATTGTGCCGTATTCTATCACAGTTTTAGCTTATGTAATTTCTCTAATCTTGCACAACTTAGCTCTTGTCAAACTTATGCATTTACATCAAACTTCTTTACTCTTAGTGTGCACTTTGGTAGTCGATAGCGGGAACTCCAGGCAACATTGAGACACTAGATTTCTTCTCTCGAGTCACATACCGTGAGCTTGATTGGAGAAAACAAGGCAGCGTAAACCAGGTGATGCCTAAACCCGATGTTTGGTAATCGTGGTAATGTATCTCTTCCTTGAATGAAAAAAATATGATATGCTTGTTTGTTCATTCTATGCCCTAAAGCTTGCTTGACCTGTGCACTGAGCCTTCTTTGATTCCCAGTGTATTTGTTATTTGTGCTGCTTTGCCTTGTCAGAGCCCCAGAGCCCAGTTGTATGCCCGTAGCTGCCAAAAAGAATTTAATAAGCCATCACTGGGATAGCCTGAATTGGTGACACCTTATTTGAAAGCTCAAGTGAGACTTGGGGGTGCACTGTGTATGAAAGCTATATCGCGATGTTCTCGATAACCTTGCTAAGCATGTTGTGGAGCAAAGCTAGCTATTTTCATTTCTTGTTGAATTTGTGCTAGACTCGATCTGTAAAACCTTGTTGACTTCTAAGCCATCGACCTCCGGTCCCCTGGATGTAAATGCTAGCATTGTAGAGTAGCCGATTAACTTATAATTGTTGTAGTTTGATGCCTTGCAAACATTTTGAAAATCTTCACTGCTCACCAACTGTGATCTTGTATATGTGAAGTTGAATGAGTCATTGGTAGTAGAGTGGCATTATCATTTTAGTTGTTTTTCAAAACAACAGCCTACCCAGTCTTGCACCATTGAGTGAGCACAAACCTCTACCATGCACCATTCACAAAATTTTTTTGTGTCAAATGCAGGTCTGCCCTCATGTTGTCCTCCTCCGACCTTTCTTGCTCCATCTCATCATGCAAGACCCACCCATTCAAAGTGCACAACTGACAGTCGCGAAGTTGCCATCTCTCGAGACCAAACCACACTAGTTTGCAAACCTTTCCAAATCCCAACTCCTTATTGCTCAAATTGGGGCCGTTGAGTAAGAAAACCAATTCTTGTCAAGCTTACTAACCTATTTTGGGCTGTGCCACATCAACCAACTACTTGGTGACTTCACCGGGCTGGAGACATTTCTCGGCCAATTTGGGCCAACAAACAATCAAACAATCAAACCACACTTTTTGGGCTGGAACCAACCTACTCATTGGCCTTACAATACCACAACTAAATCTCTTGGTGAGCGTTTTGTTTTGTGGGTTATTTTTGAAGTTTTATTTTTGTGTGTTGAACTTGTTGGTGTGTTAACATGCTAGCGGCGTTTTAGGCTATGATTGTGTCACCCCAGAGACCAAACAAAACACTAGTTAGAATCCGCCCGCCGGGCGAAATGGGTTAGCATACCCGGTTCTTCTAACAAAGCCCAATTCCATCGAAAGCCCATCCGGATCGAAACCATGGGCAGATGAACAAGCCAACCGTGTAGTCTCGAGGACTACATGTACCAACTAGGGCAAGCCAGCTCTTGCACGTTTCGCACCGATGCTTGTCGCTGAATCAAAGCATCATTAATATGCTACCGTGTTTAGAGGGGTCAATGCCGAGAACCCCTACCATCACGTGAGAGACTTTGAGGGATATTTGTGGGACTCACAACCAAATGACAGATGAGTCCCTCAAATTGAGACCTGCTCCCTTTTTCTCAGAAAGACAAGAAAACCAAGTCTTGGCTACTTGCTCTACAACCACAATCCATTAGAACACAGGATGAACTCTGTCAAAGGAGTTTTTCAAAAGTTTCCCAAACCATAAGATGCGGCAATGGCCAAAGCCTAAATGGTTTTGTGCGGTAAGAATTTAAACTCTAGCAAGGTACTTGGAGAGATTCAAAGTGAATTACTACTCCAATGTCCCCACCATGGTTTGAAAAATGGAGACTGGTGCAAATCTTGTATGAAGGTCTAGATGTTAGAACCAAACCACGGTCGAGTCAACGTGCAATGGTGTATTTATTGAGAGAAGAGTGCCGATGACGGTTGGTCTTTCTTATTCGAAGTCGCCGAAAAGACTCAACGGTGGGAGTCCATCCGTGAACCAAACGGACTACCCCTACAAACAATGTTCATAGAATCGAGTCGACTTTGAGGGAAGGGCAAAAATGGCTGCTATGGCCTGAGAATAGAAGAACTTGAGTTGGAAAGAAGGAAAAATCTAATACCCCCACTCTCCGTGACCAAATTGGATAGGGCCACTTGTGCCGCATGCCATAGTTCGACCACTTAGTGGACAGGCGCCGCCCCTACATGCATTTCAAGAGAGTCCCAAACCGAGCAAAGCAATGATTATACCATAGGCAAGAGAACAACCCTTATTCTCAAACCTACAACCGTAGTGGAGGAATCACCCTAACTTCTCATGGTCCAAGGGACTGTACAAAGGGGACCAACAAATAACAATCAAGGATACTCATATCCTAGAAACCCTCCAAATGTCATTGAACCACTCGGTGCATCTGCAGAAAAAGCCTAGCTTTGAGGATCGTGTCGTCATGTTAACCCAAAATTTTGCCAGGACTTGAGACAACCACCGACCAAGCTGCAGAAAACCACCGACCAACGTTTCACAAGTCTAGAACTTAAGATGGGACAAATCTGTGATGCATTGAATGAGAGAGAAAAAGCAAGTTCCCTAGTCAACCCCTACAAAATCCAAGACTATGTTTCATGGGGCTCCTCTACCCTGCAATGAAACTTCACATAGTCAAGCGGAATGCCATCACCACTCTCGTAGTGGTAGGATTGTTGAGAACCATGTAGGTGTACCACCATCAAGCGAGTCTACATCGGACTCCCAAGTACACACAACACCGCAAAAACATCTAATGTAGAGATAGAATCCGAACTTTGTTGATAAGACCAAAAGCCCTACCAATATAGATGTTCCTTTGCTTAGGAGTCATGTTCTGTTGCTCCATTCCCACAACGGTTGGTGCAACGAAGGGGGTAACCATTACGATGAGATTTTGGAAATGTTCAAGAGGGTTAACATAAACATTCCATTTCTCGAAGCAATTAGACAAATACCCACCTATCTTAAGTTTTGAAGGACCTTTGCACACAAAAGCGTAAGCTTCATGTGCATAAACGTGCCTTTCTCACTGAGCAAGTGAGCTCCATAATCAAAACAGATTCCACTAAGTTTAGAGACCCGGGAAGTCCGAACAATTACATGCAACATAGGTGACCATACGGTCGAAAAGGCGTTACTAGACTTAGGAGGCAGTGTGAATCTATTGCCATACTCTGTGTATATTGCAATTGGGCCTTAGGGAGCTGAAACCCACACCTGTCACGCTACTGATTAAGCGGACGAATCCCGTGAGAATCCCCGTGGTATTATTGAAGATGTGTTAATCAAGGTTGATAAATTTTCTTTCTGTAGACTTCATTGTCTTAGACACTCAACCCGTGCAAGACCCAAGTAATCACATTCCCGTGATCTTAGGACGTCCTTTCTGGCGACGTCAATGCCATCATCAAGCTGTCGTAATGGTGTGTTGAAATTGTCTTTTGGTAACATGGCCAGTAGTCAATGTTTTTAACGCTAGTCAACAACCCATTGATTGTGATAATCTTGATTTGCATGAGATTAACATGATCGAGAGTCGATCCAAGACTCGTTGCCCGACATTTTGTCAATGGACCCTTTGCAAGCATGTTTAGATAACTTTGACTTAGATCTCTTTGAGTCTAAGTACATTAGTGAAATTAACTCTTTGCTTGAATCGGTCCCACCCATGGATATTGCTAAATGGCGGAATGCGGTGGAACCACTTCCACTCTCGATACCAAATCTGCCCCACCTCTTGACACACCACCTAAGCTTGATTTGAAACCTTTACCCGATACCTTGAAGTATGCATTTCTTAGGTCCTTACGAGACTTTACACTTGATTATGCATCATGTTTGGACACGGAGCGGGGAAAGTAGACTCCTAGAGTACTTCAAGAACATAAAGGAGCCTTAGGTTGGACCATCTCCCGATCTTAAGGGTATAAGTCCCACAATTTGCATGCACCACATAAACCTTGAGGAGAACACCAAACCATCTAGGGAAATGCAAAGGAGACTTAACCCCAACATGAGAGATGTTGTCAAGGGTGAGATTCTGGCCTTGTGACGGGTATCATTTACCCCAGTCACGATAGCCAGTGGGTCGATCCTATTCAGATAGTACCCAAAAGTCTGGCATTCTTGTTCAAAAAAGAGAGCTGAATGGCTCATTCCCACCCGTGTGACCCTTTGGGTGGCGAGTATGTATTGATTATAGAAAAGCGAACACGGTAACCAAGAAAGACCATTTTCCCCCTTCCTTCATTGACCAAATCTTTGGAAAAGGTTAGCCAAACATAAGTACTACTGCTTCTTAGATGGCTATTCGGCTACAACCAAATTCACATAGCACCCCGAAGACCAACAAAAGACCACATTTACATGTCCTTATGGAACATTTGCTTATCGTCGTATGCCTTTTGGGCTGTGCAATGCACCCGCTACTTTTCAACGTTGCATGATGAGCATTTTTTCCGACATGGTAGATAAATTCCTTGAGATTTTTATGGATGATTTTTCGTGTTTGGATCTTCATTTGATGAGTGTTTGCATCACCTCACATGTGTGCTAGTTAGGTGTAAGGAGAAGAGTTTGGTCTTGAATTGGGAAAAATGCCATTTTATGGTTAATTCGGGCATTGTTCTAGGGCATATCATCTCGGAAAAAGGCATAGAAGTAGACAAAGCCAAGGTAGATCTCATTCAACGGTTGCCTCAACCTCGTTACGCGAGGGACATTAGATCGTTTCTAGGCCATGCGGGTTTTTACCGCCGATTCATCAAAGACTTTAGTAAAATTTCACGACCTTTATGCAATCTTCTTGCAAAAGATGTTGCATTTGTCTTTGATGATTCTTGTAAGGAATCATGGGAGTTGCGAAGGCTCTCCTTACATACCTTTTATAGTCGGACCCCTTTGATTGGTCATTACCATTTGAGATTATGTGTGATGCGTCGACTATCTTTTGTAGGAGCTGTTTTTAGGCCAAAAGTAGACAAACTTCCATACGTGATCTACTATGCTAGTAAAACCCTTAATGATGCTCAATTGAATTATTCCACTGCGAGAAGGAGTTACTAGGCATTGTGTTTGCATTAGACAAGTTTAGATCTTATTTGATAGGGTCTAAGGTCATCATTTATTCGATCATCTTTGCATTGAGATATCTTCTTTCTAAGAAAGATGCTAAGGCTCGTCTAATTCGGTGGGTACTCTTGCTACAAGAGTTCAACCTCGAAATTCGAGATAAGAAAGGGTCGAGAGAATGTTGTTGCGAGATCACTTGTCTAGGTTGAATGTTGAATCTTCGATGAGTCTGTGTTGATTAGGGAATCATTCCACGATGAGCAATTGATGCTTGTGGCTGAAATGCCATGGTTTCTTTGATATTGTCAACTACCTTGCTACGGGTAGAATGCCCTTGCATTGGTCTAAACAAGACCGTTCCAAGTTCTTAGGCCTAGTTAAACATTTCCTTTGGGATGACCCATATTTGTTTAAGTCTTTGCAAGACCAAATCATTAGGAGATGTGTCCCCAATTCTGAACAAAGGGACGTCATCTCTTTCTGTCATGACCATGCTTGTGGAGGCCACTTTAGTGCCAAGAAAAGCTGCTTGCAAAGATCTTGCAAAGCGGTTTCTATTGACGGCTCTTGTTTAAGGATTGCCATGCGTTACATGTTGCTTGTGACCGATGCCAGAAACTAGGAAGTATATCTAGGAGAAACATGATGCCCTTACAACCCATATTGATTGTTGAATTTGTTTGATGTGTGGGGCATTGATTTCATGGGTCCATTTCCGAATTACGAAGGTAAGTTGTACATCCTTGTAGGCTGTCGATTATGTCTCTAAGTGGGTAGAGGCCATTGCATCCAAAACCAACGACCATAAAGTTGTTCTTTCTTTTCTTAAGGAGAACATTTTCTCCCGTTTTGGAACCCCGAGAGCGATAATCGATGATGGAGGTAGTCATTTCTGCAATAGACCCTTTGAATCACTAGTGCGCAAGTATGGAATCACTCATAAGGTCGCAACACCTTACCATCCTCAAACCAGTGGCCAAGTAGAAGTTTCTAATAGGGAAATTAAGCATATTCTTGAGAAGACCGTCAATCCTTCTAGGAAAGATTGGTCTTTGCGCTTAAATGATGCTTTATGGGCCTATAGGACTGCATACAAGACTCCCATTGGGATGTCTCCTTACAGACTTGTGTACGGAAAAGCATGTCATCTACCTGTTGAGTTAGAACACCGTGCATCTTGAAATTTTGTGAAAAAAGCTGAATTTTGATCTTGATAAAGCTGGTACCCGTAGGAAACTTCAACTCAATGAGTTAGAAGAATTGAGAAATGATGCATATGATAGTGCAAAAACGTACAAACATAGAATGAAGGTGTTTCACGACAAGCGCATTCTGCGCAAGTCTTTCACCCCAGGTCAAAAAGTTTTATTGTACAACACTAGGTTGCATTTGTTTCCGGGAAAGCTCGTTCTCGATGGTCTGGACCATTCGTGGTACGTACCGTCTTTCCCCATGGAGCTGTAGAAGTTGAAAACCCAGCAAACAAGAACATTTTCAAAGTCAATGGTCAGAGATTGAAACCATTTCTGGAGCATCTTCCACCAGAAGTTGAGACCGTTGACTTGGAAGACCCCATCTATGTGGACTGATCTAGTTCACTTGTGTACATACTAATGGACTAAACATCCATCATCTTTCCCTTTTCTTTTTCTTTTTGCATAATTTTGATGTGTGCTAACCAACCTTTTTGTCTTGCGCTCGTGATTGTTTGCTTTCAAAGCATTCATCTTTCTATGGTTTAGCAACACCCTTGTACATCCGGTAATCTCTTCCCTTTTCTTTATTTAACATAGTTCTCTCGGTATGTGACTTTTTAAATTCTTATTATCTGTTGACACATTGAGGACAATGTTTAATTTAGGTTTGGGGGTACATACATTTGCATGTAGAGTTTTTAGTCTTTCTTTAAAAAAAAAAAAAAAAAAAAAAAAAAAAAAAAAAAAAACTCTTTGTAAATACTTGCATGAAAAACCTCCAACTTTTAGAGATTTTAGAGTCACTAGCATGCTTTTAGCTATGTTTACATAGAGTCTGACCAGAAATAACAAGAACTTGGAAGTCTTGGAGAACGCAATCGGGTTCCTTAGTTGATTAGAGCGTTAAAGTCGGATTTAACCATCTGAGGAGGGGGCGAATTAGGTCTTTGTTTAGATATTCGGTAGTAGAATTGTGATCAACCATAGTGGAGACTACCCATTTTACATCAAGCGAGTATCCGACCTTCACTCTTTGTGACTTTCTAGAAAAGCTTTTAGAGTGTGTGTCACCGTACGTCAATTCCGGGTAGGAATGGTGAGCTACCCAACTTCGCACCACTTTCAGCACTACTTTTGATCTCTTGAGTGCTAATTCCGTCAATCATGAGGGTGACGTCTAAAGATGAAAACTCCTTCTAAATATCGATTTGCGATTAACATCACTCTCTCTCTCAATCGGCAAGATCCATAGAAACACATCATCGTCGGCAAGCGGAGCAACATCGAATATTTGAAGAAAAGTTGATATAGTCCAAGGTTCGTACAAACAAAGAAAAGAAAAGAAAATAGGATGAGAATTAATGAAGTTTGTAAAATTAAGACAATACAAGTTATGGAAATTGTGTGATATAGTCCTTCATCCATGGAGTTAGTAGTTTTACTGTTTTTATTTTCAATTAATGTATATAGTAAGTTTAAGATAAAAAAAAAAAAAAAAAAAAAAAAAAAAAAAAAAAAAAAAAAAAAAAAAAAAAAACAAAAAAATTGTAGTTTATTTTCTTAGTTTTGATACCACCATGGTAAAGAAGAAAATTCCAAGTAACAAGGAAATTGAGTAGAAAAGTTAAAAATTGTCAAGTTTTGTGAAGTTTAGAGTTCGTCATCAACATTTGAAGGCCGAAGACCGAAGATTGAAGACGTTTCTATGGTTCTTATGAGAGAGTGATATTAATTGCCGATCGGGTGAAAAGGTAGTGAGTACTCCCACCCTTGCTAATGGTTGATTTCCTTCCTTAGAGATCATCGAGAAAAGATTCTTTTTGTCCACACTTTTGTGGAGTCTCAGTTTTATTTCGGAAGGTTAGCCTTCTTACCTACAACGTGTGCGGGATTTCTCTCTTTATTCCTGCTGCACACATGAGAGACTAAAAGCGATCTTTTTGAGTGCAATTATCATAAAACCCTAATGGTGAGGCGGAAGTCGAGGCTTATGATCACAATCGAATCCGAATTCTTTCATATGGTATGGTTACTTCTCGCTCGACACTTAAGGATGAGAATGCGTTCTTTAGTAGTTCTAACTTCTTGTTACTAGCATGCGAAACTCTATGTACTCATAGCTCCTTGGATGCTTGAGACTCTTTTACACTCGAAGTTGGAGAAGGTTTTGTGGGTACACCTCTTGTAAACCCTCACGAGACTACAACTCGTCACTAGGGACACCTAGGGGTTTAAAGGCTTAGTGCATACGCTAAATGCATCGAGAGACCTACGACGGTGGTATAGTTAGGATTTCTTCATTTTTGTTTCACTTGAGGACAAGTAAAATTCAGGTTTGGGGGTATTTGATGAGTGCCAAATATTGCATATTTATACACCTTTTTATTGGCACTTTACTCATCTTTTGTGCTCATAAATCAGATATTATCCCAGATTCTGTGTTTTCCTTGTTTTCAAGAATAAATATTTGTATTAATTAATTTTGTGTTTTTAGGTAATAAATAAAGCTCGGAGAATCTGAGGAACCAAAAGAGCGAAGAATTGGAGTCGAGCATCTATGGAGCGGATAGCCAAAGCCGCGCGGTTGCAATCGGTTGCAACCCACAAGGAAGACATGGGCTAGAGCTACCCGACCCGGATCCGAGCCCGCTCACTCTGAGCCGTCAAGATCTCACCCAAATACATCCTACGGTCGCTCCTTCACTCCCATCGAACCCTCGATGTAATCGCTCAACAACAAACTCGCTCAAAACTTATTTCCTCGGTAGTTCGGATCTTCCACTGCTAGATCCTACGCTCGGTCTAGGCGTTCTCATCAGAATCCCCGTGTTCTTTGCTTCACATTGAAACTCCCTATACCTATACCCCCACTCGACCAAACATTTCCCCTTCCACTTTCTCTTTCTTCTCCACCCACTCCCCTCTGCCAAAACCCATCACCTCCACCTCCTTCTTCCCCATGATGCGGAACATCATCGCCTCCATCTCCTTCATCACCAATCAGCCCTACTCCTCACCACTCTCTCTCTGATTTATCTATTTCATAGCTTCTATTCAACCTAGAAGCTAGGTTAAAGATAAATAGGGTTAGGGTTTCCAACAACTCCTGGGCATGTTCGATTCAGAGACTAGGGACGCGTCAAGGGAGCAAGTAGCAGGTTTGGGTACTCGTGTAAAGTCTTATTGAGTGTTTGTTTGATATAAAATAGAGATTTTGAGAGGAAAGAGAGTAGTCAGTTTTTAGTCCATGTTTTAGGGTTTGAGTCTGCAACTTTAATTTGAATTATTTTCCATTCAGCATGATGTTCTAAACAAATTGGCTAGGGTGTTGATGAAACCCCTATTGAATATATGAAGTTAATTCACATCTATGTTTTAGTCTAATTATCTGAATTGCATAAGGTTCATTAACCAATTGTTGAGCAAATCTCCTGTGATTGGTTGTCTTGTAAGAAGACAACCAATGCTAGGGGATGATTTGTGAATTCAATTGGTTTAATGTTCCACCTGAAACTTCTAAGGGAGTTACATGATTAGAATTTGATGTGTGTTACCTTAGTATAGGATTAGGGGTGAATTCAGTCATCCTAGTACTCTCATCTCACATTTACAACTCCTTTGATTGTTAATTCCTTAGCTCGGTGTCACGGTCACTACAAAAACGACCTAGTCGTATCGACAAACAAGCATCTTTGTCACTTGAAAGAATCGGTTGAGCAAAAGCCTTAGATTAACTTAGCACACCCTAGTTCCTGTGGAAAGACACTGTACTTGCCTTTGCCTCCATTAACTCTGTGCACTTGCGAGAATTAGAACATAGGAAAGTCACCTTTCGGCTTCCATCAAGTTTTGGCGCGCCATTTGTGACTGATAGCCAGTAGCGTGCTACTTGTTCATTAGAGATTAGCTTCTTGTTTTCAACCATAACCACATATATAATTGCTTTTCCTCATATGTGATGTCTTCATTTGCTCTGAATCATCATGTGAGTTTCATTTTTAGCTGTTATCTAAGCATCTTTTGTAGCTTGTGCTCTGTATCGCATCACATGCTTTGTAGCTTATGTAATTTCTCTAATCTTGTAACTTAGCTCTTGTCAAACTTATGCATTTGTCAAACTTCTTTACTCTTAGTTTGTGCACTTTAGTAGTCGATAGTGGGCCCTGCAACATTGAGACTGAGATTTCTCTCTTGAGTCACGGTGTACTGTGAGCGATTGGAGAAAACAAGGCGGCTAAACCCGGGTGGAGTGCCTAAACCCGATTACTTACTTTGGTGGTAATGTATCTCTTCCTTGAATGAAAAAAAAATATGATATGCTTGTTTGTTCATTCTATGCCTAAAGCTTGCTTGAGCCACATGTGCACTGAGCACACTCTTTTGCATCTGTGTATTTGTTATTTGTGCTGCTTTGCCTTGTCAAGCCCCTGAGCTTAGTTGTATGCCCCTGTAGCTGCAAGCTGTAAGCCATCACTTGGATAGCCTAATTGGCTGAAACCTTATTTGAAAGCTCAAGTGAGACTTGGGGTGCACCTGTGTATGAAAGCTATATCAGTGACTTGTTGATAACCTTGCTAAGCATGTTGTGAGCAGCTAGCTATTTTCATTTACTGTTGAATTTGTGCTAGACTCTGACTCTGTGAAACCCTGTTGACTTGCTAAGCCATCGGACACAGTCCCTTTGGATGTGTAAAATGCTAGCATTGTAGAAGTAGGTTGATTAACTTATAATTGTTGTGAAGTTGGATGCCTTGCAAACATTTTGAAAATCTTCATTGCCACTGATACTTTGTGTGATCTTGTATTTGAAGTTGAATGAGTACATTGAGTAGTAAGTGGCATTATCATTTTAGTTGTTTTTCAAAACAACACAACCTACTGCCATGCTTGCACCATTGAGTGAGCACAAACCTCTACACATGCACCATTCACAAAATTTTTTTTTTTTTTTTTGTCTTTGTCTTTGCCTTGCTCTTATTGCTTTCTCAAACCGACCTTTCTTGCTCCTCATCCCGATCTGTGCCAAGACCACCAAAGTACATGCACACGACCAGTGTGAGTCATTTGCCATCTCTGCACCTCGAGACCCAATGGCTTGCAAACCTTTCCAAAATCCCAACTCACTTTGGGCTGTCACAAATCTGGGCTGCAGAGAAAACCCGATTCTTTGGGCTTGCTAACCTAACACCAGGTTGTGCCACATCAACCCAACTCTTCTCAGCTGACTTCATACAGGCCGTACATTTCTCAACCCAATTTGGGCCAAACAAACAATCAAACAATCAAACCCACACCTTTTGGGCTGGAACCAACCTACTCTGCTGGGCCTTACAATACCAATAACCAATCTCTTGGGTTTGAGTTTTGTTTTTGTGGGTTATTTTTGAGTTTTATTTTTGTGTGTTGAACTTGTTGGTGTGTTAACATGCTAGGCGCGTACTAGGCTATGATTGTGTCTTTTAGAGACCAAACAAACGATTAGTTAGAATCCGCCGGACGAAATCGTTAGCATACCTAGTTCTTCAACCGAAAGCCCAATTCCATCGGAAAGCCCATCCGGATCGAAACCATGGGTGATGAACTCAAACCAACCCCGTAGTCTCAAGGACTACATGTACCCAACTAGGGCAAGCCAGCCCTCTTGCATCGTTACGCCGTGATGCTTGTCGGTTTGAACTGAAAGCAAGCATCATTAATATGCTACCCGTGTTTAGAGGGGTCAATCTTTGAGAACCCCTACCATCACGTGAGAGACTTTGAGGATATTTGTGGGACTCTGCGTTTTAACCAAATGACGGATGAGTCCCTCAAATTGAGATTGTTCCCTTTTTCTCACGAAAGACAAAGCCAAGTCTTGGCTACATGCTCTACAACCACAATCCATTAGAACCTGGGATGAACTCACAAAGGAGTTTTTCAAAAAGTTTTTCCCAAACCATAAGATCTGCGGCAATTCGCCAAAGTCTAAATGGTTTTGTGCAATTAGAAGACGAAACTCTAGCAAGGTACTTGGAGAGATTCAGTGAATTACTACTCCAATGTCCCCACCATGGTTTTGAAAAATGGAGACTCGTGCAAATCTTGTATGAAGGTCTAGATGTTAGAACCCGAACCACGATCGAGTCAATGTGCAATGGTGTATTTATTGAGAAGAGTGCCGATGACGGTTGGTCTTTCTTATTCGAAGTCGGCTGAAAGACTCAACGGTGGGAGTCCATCCGTGAACCAAAACGGACTACCCTACAAACAATGTTCATAGAATCGAGTCGACTTTGAGGAAGGGCAAAAATGGCTGCTATGGCCTCTAGAATAGAAGAACTTGAGTTGGAAAAGAAGGAAAAATCTAATACCCCCACTCTCCGTGACCAAATTGATAGGGCCACTTGTGCCGCATGCCATAGTTACGACCACTTAGTGGACAGCTGCCCGGACTACATGCATTTCAAGAGTCCCAAACCAAGCAAGCCAATGCATTATACCATAGGCAAGAGAACAACCCTTATTCTCAAACCTACAACCCGGGGTGGAGGAATCACCCTAACTTCTCATGGTCCAAGGGACCTGTACAAGGGACCAACAAATAACAATCAAGGATACTCATATCCTAGAAACCCTCAAGTACTGACCAACCACTCGGTACCGTGAGAGAAAAAGCCTAGCTTTGAGGACGTGTCGTCATGTTAACCCAAAATTTTGCCGGACTTGAGACAACCACCGACCAACTGCAGAAAACCACCGACCAACGTTTCACAAGTCTAGAACTTAAGATGGGACAAATCTGTGATGCATTGAATGAGAGAGAGAAAGGCAAGTTCCCTAGTCAACCCCTACAAAATCCAAAGACTATGTTTCAAGCGGGCTCCTCTACCCGCAATGAAACTTCACATAGTCAAGCGAATGCCATCACCACTCTCCGTAGTGGTAGGATTGTTGAGAACCATGTAGGTGTACCACCATCAAGCGAGTCTACATCGAGACTCCCAAGTACACACAACACCACCGCGAAAACATCTAATGTAGAGATAGAATCGAACTTGTTGATAAGACCAAGAGCCCTACCAATATAGATGTTCCTTTGCCGAGTCATGTTCCGTTGCTCCATTCCCACAACGGTTGGTGCAACGAAGGGGGTAACCATTACGATGAGATTTTGGAAATGTTCAAGAGGGTTAACATAAACATTCCATTTCTCGAAGCAATTAGACAAATACCCACCTATGCTAAGTTTTTGAAGGACCTTTGCACACAAAAGCGTAAGCTTCATGTGCATAAACGTGCCTTTCTCCACGAGCAAGTGAGCTCCATAATCCAAAACAAGATTCCACCTAAGTTTAGAGACCCGGGGTTGTCCAACAATTACATGCAACATAGGCGACCATACGGTCGAAAAGGCGTTACTAGACTTAGGAGCCAGTGTGAATCTATTGCCATACTCTGTGTATGTGCAATTGGGCCTTGGGGAGCTGAAACCCACACATCACGCTACGGTTAGCGGACAGATCCGTGAGAATCCCCGTGGTATTATTGAAGATGTGTTAATCAAGGTTGATAAATTTTTCTTTCTGTAGACTTCATTGTCTTAGACACTCAACCCGTGCAAGACCCAAGTAATCACATTCCCGTGATCTTAGGACGTCCTTTCTGGCGACGTCCAATGCCATCATCAACTGTCGTAATGGTGTGTTGAAATTGTCTTTTGGTAACATGACCGTAGAGCTGAATGTTTTTAACGCTAGTCAACAACCCATTGATTGTGATGATTCTGATTTGCATGAGATTAACATGATCGAGAGTCGATCCAAGACTCGTTGCCCCACATTTTGTCAATGGACCCTTTACAAGCTGTTTAGATAACTTTGACTTAGATCTCTTTGAGTCTAAGTACATTGGTGAAATTAACTCTTTGCTTGAATCGGTCCCACCCATGGATATTGCTAAATGGCAGAATGCAGTGGAACCACTTCCACTCTCTGATACCAAATCTGCCCACCTCTTGACACACCACCTAAGCTTGATTTGAAACCTTTACCCGATACCTTGAAGTATGCATTCTTAGGTCCTTCTGATACTTTACCTGTGATTATTGCATCATGTTTAGACACGGAACAGGAAAGTAGACTCCTAGAAGTACTTCAAGAGCATAAAGGAGCCTTAGGTTGGACCATCTCCGATCTTAAGGGTATAAGTCCCACAATTTGCATGCACCACATAAACCTTGAGGAGAACACCAAACCATCTAGGGAAATGCAAAGGAGACTTAACCCCAACATGAGAGATGTTGTCAAGGGTGAGATTACTGGGAACTTGACGCGGGTATCATTTACCCCGTCCACGATAGCCATGGGTCGATCCTATTCGGGTAGTACCCAAGAAGTCTGGCATTCTTGTTGTTCAAAACGAGATGAATGAGCTCATTCCCACCCGTGTGACCACCGGGTGGCGAGTATGTATTGATTATAGAAAAGGCGAACACGGTAACCAAGAAAGACCATTTTCCCCTTCCCTTCATTGACCAAATCTTTGGAAAGGTTAGCCAAACATAAGTACTACTTGCTTCTTAGATGGCTATTCTGCTACAACCAAATTCACATAGCACCCGAAGACCAACAAAAGACCACATTTACATGTCCTTATGGAACATTTGCTTATCGTCGTATGCCTTTTGGGCTGTGCAATGCACCCGCTACTTTTCAACGTTGCATGATGAGCATTTTTCCGACATGGTAGATAAATTCCTTGAGATTTTTATGGATGATTTTTCGTGTTTGGATCTTCATTTGATGAGTGTTTGCATCACCTCACATGTGTGCTAGTTAGGTGTAAGGAGAAGAGTTTGGTCTTGAATTGGGAAAAATGCCATTTTATGGTTAATTCGGAGGCATTGTTCTAGGGCATATCATCTCGGAAAAAGGCATAGAAGTAGACAAAGCCAAGGTAGATCTCATTCAACAATTGCCTCAACCTCGTTACGTGAGGGACATTAGATCGTTTCTAGGCCATGCGGGTTTTTCCGCCGATTCATCAAAGACTTTAGTAAAATTTCACGACCTTTATGCAATCTTCTTGCAAAAGATGTTGCATTTGTCTTTGATGATTCTTGTAAGGAATCATGGGAGTTACTGAAGGCTCTCCTTACATCTGCCCCTATAGTCAGACCCCCTGATTGGTCATTACCATTTGAGATTATGTGTGATGCGTCTGACTATGCTGTAGGAGGCATTTTTAGGCCAAAGAGTAGACAAACTTCCATACGTGATCTACTATGCTAGTAAAACCCTTAATGATGCTCAATTGAATTATTCCACTACTGAGAAGGAGTTACTAGCTGTTGTGTTTGCATTAGACAAGTTTAGATCTTATTTGATAGGGTCTAAGGTCATCATTTATTCGATCATCTTTGCATTGAGATATCTTCTTTCTAAGAAAGATGCTAAGGCTCGTCTAATTCGGTGGGTACTCTTGCTACAAGAGTTCAACCTCGAAATTCGAGATAAGAAAGGGTCGAGAGAATGTTGTTGCCGATCACTTGTCTAGGTTGAATGTTGAATCTTCGATGAGTACGTGTTGATTAGGGAATCATTCCCTGATGAGCAATTGATGCTTGTGGCTGAAATGCCATGGTTTGCTTTGATATTGTCAACTACCTTGCTACGGAGTAGAATGCCCTTGCATTGGTCTAAACAAGACCGTTTCCAAGTTCTTGGCTGAAGTTAAACATTTCCTTTGGGATGACCCATATTTGTTTAAATACTTTTGCCAAGACCAAATCATTAGGAGATGTGTCCCCAGTTACAACAAAGGGACGTCATCTCTTTCTGTCATGACCATGCTTGTGGAGGCCACTTTAGTGCCAAGAAAAACTATTTGCAAAGATCTTGCAAAGCGGTTTCTATTGGCCAACACTGTTTTAAGGATTGCCATGCATTACGTGTTGCTTGTGGCCGATGCGAAACTAGGAAGTATATCTAGGAGAAACATGATGCCCTTACAACCCATATTGATTGTTGAACTGTTTGATGTGTGGGGCATTGATTTCATGGGTCCATTTCCAATTACGAAGGTAAGTTGTACATCCTTGTAGCTGTCGATTATGTCTCTAAGTGGGTAGAGGCCATTGCATCCAAAACCAACGACCATAAAGTTGTTCTTTCTTTTCTTAAGGAGAACATTTTCTCCGTTTTGGAACCCAGGAAGCGATAATCAGTGATGGAGGTAGTCATTTCTGCAATAGACCCTTTGAATCACTAGTGCGCAAGTATGGAATCACTCATAAGGTCGCAACACCTTACCATCCTCAAACCATTGGCCAAGTAGAAGTTTCTAATAGGGAAATTAAGCATATTCTTGAGAAGACCGTCAATCCTTCTAGGAAAGATTGGTCTTTGCGCTTAAATGATGCTTTATGGGCCTATAGGACTGCATACAAGACTCCCATTGGGATGTCTCCTTACAGACTTGTGTACGGAAAAGCATGTCATCTACCTGTTGAGTTAGAACACCGTGCATCTTTAAAATTTGTGAAAAAGCTGAATTTTGATCTTGATAAAGCTGGTACCCGTAGGAAACTTCAACTCAATGAGTTAGAAGAATTGAGAAATGATGCATATGATAGTGCCAAAACGTACAAACATAGAATGAAGGTGTTTCACGATAAGCGCATTCTGCGCAAGTCTTTCACCCCAGGTCAAAAAGTTTTATTGTACAACACTAGGTTGCATTTGTTTCCAGGGAAGCTACGTTCTCGATGGTCTGGACCATTCGTGGTACGTACCGTTTTTTCCCCATGGAGCTGTAGAAGTTGAAAACCCAGCAAACAAGAACATTTTCAAAGTCAATGGTCAGAGATTGAAACCATTTCTGGAGCATCTTCCACCGAAGTTGAGACCGTTGACTTGGAAGACCCCATCTATGTGGACCGATCTAGTTCACTTGTGTACATACTTATGGACTAAACATCCATCATCTTTCCCTTTTCTTTTTCTTTTTGCATAATTTTGATGTGTGCTAACCAACCTTTTTGTCTTGCGCTCGTGATTGTTTGCTTTCAAAGCATTCATCTTTCTATGGTTTAGCAACACCCTTGTACATCCAGGTAATCTCTTCCCTTTTCTTTATTTAACATAGTTCTCTCGGTATGTGA
Organism: Papaver armeniacum; assembly: GCA_023531295.1. Classification (NCBI taxonomy): domain Eukaryota; kingdom Viridiplantae; phylum Streptophyta; class Magnoliopsida; order Ranunculales; family Papaveraceae; genus Papaver; species Papaver armeniacum. Next base: position 82,650 of record JAJJWW010005834.1, on the reverse strand, counting down.
CTTTTTAAATTCTTATTATCTGTTGACACATTGAGGACAATGTTTAATTTAGGTTTGGGGGTACATACATTTGCATGTAGAGTTTTTAGTCTTTCTTTAAAAAAAAAAAAAAAAAAAAAAAAAAAAAAAAACTCTTTGTAAATACTTGCATGAAAAACCTCCAACTTTTAGAGATTTTAGAGTCACTAGCATGCTTTTAGCTATGTTTACATAGAGAGTCGGCCAAATAACAAGAACTTGGAAGTACTTGGAGAACGCAATCGGGTTCCTTAGTTGATTAGAGCGTTAAAGTCGGATTTAACCATACCTGGGAGGGCGAATTAGGTCTTTGTTTAGATATTCGGTAGTAGAATTGTGATCAACCATAGTGGAGACTACCCATTTTACATCAAGCGAGGTACCGACCTTCACTCTTTGTGACTTTCTAGAAAAGCTTTTAGAGTGTGTGTCACCGTACGTCAATTAGGGTAGGAATGGTGAGCTACCCAACTTCGCACCACTTTCAAAGCACTACTTTTGATCTCTTGAGTGCTAATTCCGTCAATCATGAGGGTGACGTCTAAAGATGAAAACTCCTTCTAAATATCGATTTGCAGTTAACATCACTCTCTCTCTCAATCAAGCAAGATCCATAGAAACACATCATCGTCGGCAAGCGGAGCAACATCGAGAATATTTGAAGAAAAGTTGATATAGTCCAAGGTTACGTGCAACAAAGAAAAGAAAAAAGGATGAGAATTAATGAAGTTTGTAAAATCGAGACAATACAAGTTATGGAAATTGTGTGATATAGTCCTTCATCCATGGAGTTAGTTGTTTTATTGTTTTTATTTTCAATTAATGTATATAGTAAGTTTAAGAAAAAAATAAAAAAAAAAAAAAAAAAAAAAAAAAAAAAAAAAAAAAAAAAAAAAAAAAAAAAAAATTGTAGTTTATTTTCTTAGTTTTGATACCACCATGGTAAAGAAGAAAATTCCAAGTAACAAGGAAATTGAGTAGAAAAGTTAAAAATTGTCAAGTTTTGTGAAGTTTAGAAGTTCGTCATCAACATTTGAAGACCAGAAGGACCGAAGATTGAAGACGTTTCTATGGTTCTTATGAGAGAGTGATATTAATTGCCGATCGGGTGAAAAGGTAGTGAGTACTCCCACCCTTGCTAATGGTTGATTTCCTTCCTTAGAGATCATCGGAAAAAGATTCTTTTTGTCCACACTTTTGTGGAGTCTCAGTTTTATTTCGGAAGGTTAGCCTTCTTACCTACAACGTGTGCGGGATTTCTCTCTTTATTCCTGCTGCACACATGAGAGACTAAAAAAGCGATCTTTTTGAGTGCAATTATCATAAAACCCTAATGGTGAGGCGGGAAGTCGAGGCTTATGATCACAATCGAATCAAATTCTTTCATATGGTATGGTTACTTCTCGCTCGGCACTTAAGGATGAGAATGCGTTCTTTAGTAGTTCTAACCTCTTGTTACTAGCATGCGAAACTCTATATACTCATAGCTCCTTGGATGCTTGAGACTCTTTTACACTACGAAGTTGGAGAAGGTTTTGTGGGTACACCTCTTGTAACCCCTCACGAGACTACAACTCGTCCACTAGGGACACCTAGGGGTTTAAAGGCTTAGTGCATACGCTAAATGCATTCGAGAGACCTACGACAGTGGTATAGTTAGGATTTCTTCATTTTTGTTTCACTTGAGGACAAGTAAAATTCAGGTTTGGGGGTATTTGATGAGTGCCAAATATTGCATATTTATACACCTTTTATTGGCACTTTACTCATCTTTTGTGCTCATAAATCGGATATTATCCCAGTTAAATCGTATTTTCCTTGTTTTCAAGAATAAATATTTGTATTAATTAATTTTGTGTTTTTAGGTAATAAATAAAGCTCGGAGAATCCGAGGAACCAAAGAGCGAAGAATTGGAGTCGAGCATCTATGGAGCAGATAGCCAAAGCCCGCGCGCGAATCAGTTGCAACCCAACAAGGAAGACATGGGCTAGAGCTACCCACGACCCGGATCCGAGCCCGCTCACTCTGAGCCGTCAAGATCTCACCCAAATACATCCTACGGTCGCTCCCTCACGCACATCGAACCTCGCTGCAATCGCTCAACAACAAACTCACCAGCTTATTTCTCTCGGCCCGTTCGGATCTTACCTGCTAGATCCTACGCTCGCTGAGGCGGCTCATCAAATTATCTTTGCGCCGCTTCACATTGAAACTCCCATACCTATACCCCCCTGTCGACCAAACATTTCCCCTTCACTTTCTCTTTCTTCTCCACCCACTCCCCTCTGCAAAACCCTCACCTCCACCTCCTTCTTCCCACGCCCGATGCGCAGACATCATCGCCTCCATCTCCTCACCACCATGATCAGCCCCTACTCCATCACCACTCTCTCTCTGATTTATCTATTTCATAGCTTCTATTCAACCTAGAAGCTAGGTTAAAGATAAATAGGGTTAGGGTTTCATCACCAACTCACCCCGCATGTTCGATGGGGAGACGGGACGCGTCAAGGGAGCAAGTAGCGAGGTTTGGGTCTCGTGTAAAGTCTTATTGAGTGTTTGTTTGATATAAAATAGAGATTTTGAGAGGATGAGAGAAGTCAGTCAGTTTTTAGTCCATGTTTTAGGGTTTGAGTCTGCAACTTTAATTTGAATTATTTTCCATTCAGCATGATGTTCTAAACAAATTGGCTAGGGTGTTGATGAAACCCCTATTGAATATATGAAGTTAATTCACATCTATGTTTTAGTCTAATTATCTGAATTGCATAAGGTTCATTAACCAATTGTTGAGCAAATCTCCTGTGATTGGTTGTACTGTAAGAAGACAACCAATGCTAGGGGATGATTTGTGAATTCAATTGGTTTAATGTTCCACCTGAAACTTCTAAGGGGAGTTACATGATTAGAATTTGATGTGTGTTACCTTAGTATAGGATTAGGGGTGAATTCAGTCATCCTAGTACTCTCATCTCACATTTACAACTCCTTTGATTGTTAATTCCTTAGCTCAGTGTCACAGTCACTACAAAACAGCCTAGTCGTATCGACAAACAAGCATCTTTGTCACTTGAAAGAATCAGTTGAGCAAAAGCCTTAGATTAACTTAGCACACCCTAGTTCCCTGTGGAAAGACCTGTACTTGCCACTGCCTCCATTGGCTCTGTGCACTTGCAGAATTAGAACATAGGAAAGTCACCTTTCGGCTTCCACCATTGAGAGTTATGTGGAATTGCGACAGCATATTAGCGTGACGACATGGAGTAATGCATCAAAAATACAGAAGTAAGTACATCAAGTAAAATGAGTTAAGATTGACTCACGACTTGGAAGAACATGTTATTTTTTCATTACATTAAAGCGTAGCGGTTGTAATAACGGTGAGGCTTATTAGTTTCAAAGACGCGTGAAGATGATACCTTGTCCAAAGTGACGGTGGGATGTACGGGTAATCTAAGTAATGACTATACCAAAGTTATTCATTTCAGTCATAGTATTGCGACAATGCAAGAAAAGAACAACAAGGTGTTGGTGCTTTGGCATATAAATGGTGCAAAGCTAAAAGGTGAAATTTACAATATAATTAATTAGGAGACTAAATCTAGTATAAGTCATGTTGCAAGAATGCGACAAAGGATATAGGTTGTGGCGCATACCAAAGTGGTATGGAATCATAGCGTGCATACCTTAAGGCATGAAATATTTTGGCGAAGAGCGCAACAAGATTGAAGAATAAAGTAGAGTCTTGCGTAAGTCCTATTATGTTGCTTGGTGCATCTAAAGTCGAAGTATAAAGGCAAAGAGCGTGGCAATGATCTTTTCGTGGATAATTGTGTAGTTAACTCAACTCTTGATCGTAATAATGATCATTCACCTATTCAAGAGGATGAGTTAGAGATAAACAACACTAATTTCAGCGAGGAACAATCTTATGTTGACTATGATAGTGACGGTGATTATGATACATTGCTTGAAACAACTCATGGTGACATCTCCGAGGAGTCTTTTTGGGATCAAGATGAAGATGAAGAGGAATATGTCGACACTTGTGTAGATTACTCAAGCATTGATCTTAATAATGATCAAGAGCCTATTCAAAGGGTGGAGCTTGAGGATGATGCATTTACGAGTATTCTAAAAAAGTTTCTTATGATAAAATTTGGATCCGCAAAAGAGTATGTGCCTTACAACAAAGAGGAGTGTGTTGAGAATGAGACCGTTATGACCAATATTGTGGAAGACCCAATTGAGCTTGCAAATGATTGTGATGATGATGTTTACGTCGAGACTTTGGTTAAAGCGAAAAGCGACGAAGAATGGTTGCAAGGTTTGATAGAGGACCATGATACACAAGAGGTGAATAATTCACTTGAGTTTTTCAAGGATGAAGAGGATTCCGTGATACAAGAGATTGTGAAAGGTTTATCTAACCCTTTGCCTATTATTTCTTCTCCTTTACCTCTTATTGGTTTGAATGTATGTGCTTCGAGAACTTTATTGAATGATTTTGTTTCTCGTTTTCCTCCATTAGAGATACTTGATTCTCATACTATGCAGGTTATGGAACAAGAAACCGTGGAAGTACCCGACTCATATATTCTTTTTACACTTCCATGTGTGGACAAGAATAAGTGTTGGGGAAGCTTTTATCGGTTCATAGCTTCACTTTTGCTTTATGTTACTAATATTTGTGTGAAGCTAGTGTTCGCAAAACAGGTTATATGGACGGATCCCCAACTTTTCGTGATTATTGGTGTATGGGGAATGAATCTTACAAGAAGCTAAGTCGGGCCGTCGACTTTAAAACAAGCGCTTAGTGGGAGGCAACCCACCGGTTTTGTATCTTTATCCTTATCTTTTTACTTTTATGCATTTGCTTTTATCTTTATTTTCTTTGTTTTTGCATATTATTTGCGGAATTTCCCACCTTGAACTCTCTTTGGAAGATTCAATTTTACATTGAGGACAATGTAAAGTTTAAGTGTGGGGGAGCATTTATATGTTTTAGTTTGTTTGGTTTTAGTTTGTTTGGTAAAAAAAAAAAAAAAAAAAAAAATCAGAAAAATAGAAAAAACAAGAAAAAATTGTGCTTTTTGAACTCTGAAATCTAGAACTTGTGCCTTTAGGATGACACCATTAGTGGATGGAACCATTTTGAATGCAGGAGTTGAGGAACCAATTAACTAAAAGGGAAGAATATAGCTCAGAAATCACAAATTAACATGATAGTTGTTACCATATCTCGGAATATCACCATATCACATTCTATTTTTATTTTTCCATATTTATCTATTGTTCTCTAAGTGCTTTGGTGGGTCACTAAACATCGACGTGTTATTATTGCTAGGATGAAATAGAGTGGTTGAGTTGCTAAAAATTGAAAAAGAAAAGAAAAAAAAAAGGACCGATCAATTAGACCAAAACGGAATAAAAAGACACTTGGGAATAGCAGTATGTGTGATTTTTCATTGTGGTTTGTTAGTTTCCGAGTATTGTGGCTTGTTCGACTATCTAATTAGAGTTTATTTACTAATATATGAATTGAATTTGCAAGGTACCTCCTCCTGTAATCATTTTGGATTCGTTCATTGATTTGTCACAAATAGACGGAGTTTGAAATATAGGTTTTGTAGGTATATCTCTAGTAAACCTTCACGAGACTATAACTCGTCCACTAGGGACACCTAGGGGTTTAAAGGCTTGTTATTTATGCTAAAATTAACCGTAGCCTCGACGTCACGGAGTTGTATGTATCTTTTAGAATAAGTTTTGTTTGATTTGCTCGAGGACTAGCAAAGTCTAAGTGTGGGGGAATTTGATAGGTGTAGAATACACCGTATTTTCTATGTAGAGTTTATGCTTTCTTTGCTATTTTTCTTGTAAATTATGTATCTTATGTGTGCTTTTGAGTTTATTAGGTGCAATGGAGTCATTTGGAGCAAAAAGACCAATTGGAACTCGTTCAAATGCAAGATTTCTACTTTTCATTGTGTAGAGGACGAGAAGATGAAGACGATGGCGAAAGAATGGAGTCATTACGAGTTCGTATGAAGAAGTTATGGGCAAAACAAGAACTCATAAGCAATAAGGGCAATTTTGTCGTTTCCGTGGTGAACACTATCCGGAGTCCGAGTAATGGTTAAGGGGCTGCCATCGGGTTAGCCCTTATCACTGCGTGACTCAGTACACAACAATAACCGACCCTATCTAAACCTAAAATCGAGAGTTAGTTCTCTCGTTCTTCATTTTCTCAAACATTAGGCACAGCAATGAAGAGAACAGAAATTGAGAGATGGAGAGATCGTTGGGTTCTTAAATTAAGAGACTCTGAAATTGATATGGTTTGGTAAGTGATGCTGCCATCGAATCGGAGAAGATGAATTACACAGAGATGATGATTCTTGAGGGATGGACTGGAAGATTGGAGCTCAACAATTCGAGAAAGATTTTAAGTGATTCGATATGGGTTTCTTTGTTGGGTACACCGAAGAGTTCGATTCAATTAGAAAAAGGGTTTGAATTGCTTGTGGTGATATTTAGTTTGAGATCTGAGGCAATGTTCATAGATCTTTCTTGTTGAAGGTCGTGAAGATGGGTTTATTTGATTGGCAGTGAAAGAATGGGTTTTCATGGATTCCAGAGATGGAGAAGTGATGGACTGAGATGGATGTTAGAATGATGCTATTGAGCTGTGGATGGGAATTCTGCAGGGAGATTGGCAAAGCTGAGTGTTACTGTCAAGCCCAGAGAAGGAAAGAAGAGAATGTGGAGTGAATGGCCTGAGATAGCTCAGGTGATGTTGTTTTGATCTGAGGAGTTTACAAGGTTGCTTCCAGGGATGACAGCAGCTGGAACTGGAGCTGTAGATAGACATTTTGCAGGGCTTTTCCAGGTGGACTGATGCTGTAGCTGGAATTGCAGAAGTAGAACTGGGGTTGTTGTCACTGGCAGGCCGAGAAGGGGCAATGGTTGTGTTACTGTGGATGCAGTGGAGGTGAGTGCACTGGAGCAGTGGCCTGAGATGGAAATGTTGTGCCACTATGAATGAGTTGGTGCTGCTTCAATGGCCTTTGCATTTGAGTTTCACCCGGAGCTGGCTTTGGAGGAGGTAAGGAGAACTAAATGGTGATGAATGGCATGGCAACAGCTGTTGGTGGTCTTTGTGGAGCTACGAGATAATGGTGCTGCGGTTATTGTCGCACTGGAGTGAGGCCATGGAAGAATAACAGGAAGGAGTTGATTGGTGTTCTTGCATAGCCATCATCAATTCTCGAGTTTTGTTGCCAACAGTTGGATGTTCCAGGGCTTGCCATTAGCGACCATGAATCTGTGGGTCATATAGGAAGAATGAGAAATTGACAGTAAGGGTATGAGGAGAATGGTTGCTCAAGTTGGTGATTTGGTTTTGCTGAGATGGAATTTCTGTTGAAATGGAAATGGTGCTGCTGTCACAGAGGTTGCACTAATGGGTTGTGGTTGTGAGAATGTGGTGTTGTGTGTGTTATGGGAAGTGCAGTAGTGGAATGGTTCAGCAGGGCAGAGATGAGCATGTGCAATAATGGCAGTGAGGTGCTCAAGATGTTACAGAGAAATGGCGCGACAATGGTGACTATGGGATAAAGAGTGTGCACTGGAATTGGCATTGGTCTCGGCCGATCTTCGCAGCTAGAGTTGAGTAATGAGCTGGCTAAGGAGAAGCTGCAGGTGCAAGCTGGTTTGTATGAGCTTGAACTGAATTGGAGGAATGGTATTTATTCTGTGCTTGAATCATGTGCTGCTGCAAGACAACAAGTGATGAATGGAGGAATTTGAGCTTAGATTGCAGGCCAGAGTATAAGATGAATAGCCATCATGGCTGGATGGAGCTCTGAAGCACAATCATTGTGCAGCATAACTCAGGCCAGTGCAATTGGCTCATGCTTGGCAACTAATCCCAATCAGCCAGAGAGATCTAACTAGTTCTGACTCCAGACCCTGACTCACCTGACCCGACCGATCCGACCCAGTTGACCCGACCGATCCGACCCGTTGACCGGTGGCCGGTTTGACTTTGACGGTCACCTGAGCTAGTTTTCCGGTGACTTTTCCGGCCAAATTCCGGCCACAATCCCAGTTTTCCGGCGAGCGTTTTTGGGACATAATTTCTACACGGGTTTCTCTCCATGGTGGGCCGGGTGAATTTCCAACTAATGGACTTTGAAGACAAAACCTAGTTTTGGAAGGAGAAAAAAGACTACAAAAGGGAAGACTTCTACAATTTTTGGATGGACGTTTTATTATTATCTTTACTTTATTCTAGGGTTTACAACCATGAAGTTTCTTCTCTTTCTTCTTGTGATGAACTCCATGAATATGAGTACCTAAGTTTATTATTGGTTATGGAATAGTTGGATTTCACAAAGCATGATTCTTTGATTCAATATATTAGTTTTGTCTCATATTTATCGTTTGCAATTCTCTGAAAATATTGTTTTATGATTGATTGATTGTTTTGTCAAGTTGCAAATTGGTAGAACTTCTAATCACATCTATTGCTAGTTTAGGGTTTATTATACGCAAAAGTGATATTCCTTGGATACAAGTAGCATAATATGATTATAATTTGTAGTGATATATTCTTATGATCATATGTGAATCGTAACCTTTGTTAAATTGAATTAGTGCGCTTTCCACGTTCAATTGCTTTGATTGGCCTGATTTCATAGAACTTAATGCATCTAGGGAATTAAACTTGATTAGTGCTTTTACACGTTAGGTTGTTCCTTTAGGTAGAATTCATATTCGCATCTTTTAATGTGTTTGTTGATGACATGAGGAGATTTGCGGGATATACTTGCGATCAAGGTATTCTAGGGTCTTTGATAGAAGTTGAGATTAAATATCAATTCTAGTTATTGTGAAAAGCATGTTAGTGAATGAAAACGAAATCCTTAACCAATATTTCTTATCCTTGATTTGATTTGTTTGCTTATTTTCTTTATTTGTTTTATTTAGTTTATTATATAAAAATCACAAAACTACTGTGTTATTTATAGGAAACAAACAATTTGACAACCTAGACCTCTCTCGTGGGATCGATCATTTCTTGCCCTTGCTATATTTATATTTTGAGTAGTAAGAAAGTGTAATTATATTTGTGTCGGCTGACAACCGGTCAGAGAGCCGAGTATGTCAAGGAACGGTAACAACCGTAAGGTTTAGTGACGAATTTAAGTAAGTAAATAAATAATAAATATTAATGCGGGTAAAAGTGACAGTATTCATGTACATAGATGTGTTTTATGTAACATTTCGATTATGGAAAACAAACCAAAAGTAAAAGGTCAAAAATTGTGCACATAAAAATTTCTGGTGTAATTATACAGAGAATTGTTGTACACAAAAAAGGAGTAACTACCCTAGGCACCAAAACAGGGAAGATCAAGTCCAGTAAGGTCCCAAAGAAAATCATTTGGCATCGTAAGGAAGGATAATGTTAGATATTGATCAAATTTCTTACCCAAAATAACAGGTTGCAATAATTGCTCGACAACTCGACTATATTCTTTGAAAAAAGTCGGCGTACTTATATCATTTGAGTTGGGTGCAATTTATCAATAATATTTTTAAAACAAATCATTTTCTCAACCAACCGACGCTAATTATGCCGGCATGGTTGTTTTTTGGTATGTTCTTAATAGTAATAATCATCTGATGAAAAAAGATTGACTAATTACTATTCATGTACACAACGTTTTTAAGTTCTTCTCTGTAAATATGAGTCTTAAACTATTATCAATAATAAGTAAAAGGAGTTCTTCAATGATTTGGAGATTAATTTTTTAGTTACTTTGAGTTACCGAACATATTCAATGGTCACGATTTTTTTTGTTTTTTTAGTTACCTGACATGGCAGTGGTGAAATTAAGGAATTGCAATGGTGAAAGTAAGCGTTTTGGCATCTTGGTCTAAAAGGATGAGTGTACATAAATTAGGTGACACACTCACTTCACGCATGTCATTACCAAACAAGATATCCGGATGTAATACTTTTTATTAATCGTACTGATATATACTTATGAACTCTCAAAAACTTGTGTTCACGTAACATTATCGCACACCTTTAAAGCTACTCTTCATTAGTTTTCATTTTTCTCTTTAACAGTTTTTTCTTAAGGCAAAAGCACATATATTTTACTATATTAGTGATTATTATATATAAACCCTAACTATGAATTATCCGCGGTTTCTAAGCCAAAAGTTAATCTTACATGGCAGGTTGAGAGTGAGATTAAGTTGATAACGCTAATTTGAACCCCTTCAAGTTCACTAAACAATCAATGTATCGCCCATTCTTTCCCTAGATGTCACATTTTCCTAACTTCCAAATTAATAGCATAAGGAATCAATTGTCTAATGCTTTTCCGCCATCCACTTAAAAACTTAAAAGACATATCATAAGGCATCAATTGTCTAATGCTTTTACGCCATCCACTTAAAAGACATCAATGACCTTCCAGTGGCTCAAAATTTATCAATTGCTCAAAATTTATATTATCCAAACGAATTTATCAATTGCTCAAAATTTATATTATCCAAACGAACTTACAGCGTAACAACATATGCACAACATCTATTATATTAAGCTATTACAGTAATCTTACACTGGCAGTAATAGGTACACATTGGCATGACTTATCAGAGACATGATCTGAGATTAAAGAAGACTAGAAACTTCATGTTACGCTTAGAAATCTAATGCATCCAAATCTAAAATCTTTCAAAGAAATTCAACTCTTTGTGATATTCCAATGGTGGTGGTTGACTTCAAATTTTGGTCCTCCCCGATATTTTTATGGACCTAATAATATTTCAAGAGGTCCAAGACATTAAATACTTCAAACTATGGAGTTGATACTAACAATAAATCAAGGCTTCAACTAAGTTGGAAAAATTTATTTTACCCGGCCAAGCCTAGTTAAAAGATATAAAGCAAACATGCAAACAACCTACTACAGTTCCGCTCCATCATGCCCCATTCAGCTAAGTCATGAATATCAAAGATGAATCATGCCCCATTCAGCTAAGTCATGAATATCAAAGACGAAACAATAGATCTATAGAACTTTGAATTTCAGACATATGTTAATAACGATAGGGAAGAGAATATTTCGCAACATGAACGCATTGGTACAACTTTGTACCTTGCTATGGACTGTAGTTATTTTTATGTTCAGGATGTAGGTATAGCGCAAGTAAAGGGACATCATTAATCCCATACACGATTAAATACCGACAATTGGACCTGACGTGAATCGAACACACATATGGAGTTAGATGCACTACCATTGCGCCACAGATCTGTGGTTTAGAGAAAGTAAAAGACCTTGCAACATGAAAAGAAGATGGTAGTTCAGACCAAGAGCGACAACATAACATTTATAAGGCCTTTTGTGGGTGCTCAACTCGTCCAGTACATGTGATTTCAAGCAAAAGAGTCACCTACACATAATTAGAAATACCATGAACACAAAATGAAAATGACATACATAATTAGGGGCCAGTCTTTGAGCTTAAACTTTTTTTTGTGGATCCCTAGAGGAATGCCAAGTTCCCATGCAGAAAGGCTCTGTATTCGTGACGTTTAAGTGATTCCATATGCATATAATTAGAAATATAAAATAATCAAGCTGAAGACACGAAAATAAGAATGCGGGTTAATTGAGACAGAGCGATATTATATTGTAAATTTTTCGCAGAAGTCATAGCACTGTTATACTATAAAAACATAGATATCGTTATTGACAATTCTCTGAACCTCTTAAAACAGGCACCCTAGCCGTTTCATTTACATTAAAAATCCATTCTCATAACCTTTCATGGCATATCTAAACTCGTCCCAGTTTGGCTCTCAACTATAATAATATCTAGACAACTTAGCGAGAATATAGCTATCATATAAGAGTGGGAAAAATGTGCGCACTAATACCTAACACGAATCGTTTACATTAAAAATACATTCTCATAACCTTTCATGGCATATCTAAACTCGTCCCAGTTGGGGATCTCAACTATAATAATATCTATCATGTAGGAGTAGGAAAAATGTGCGCACTAATACCTAACACATATTACTGTGAGTAGAATAACCTAAAAAATTAGCAAAAATAAATGTTCATATTCCAAATAAATATGTTGAGGTTTTGAAATCTCACCGGATGAAAAGTGCTAAATACTTCATTTGAACCCGAGAGATTAACTATGGTCTCGCTAGGTCGATGAATCTGCCGTCCAATAAACCACGTATTTTCGTACGAATCGAACAATGGGAAACCAAGTAATTATAACGCGCGAAAAAAATTTAAATAAGAGATTCGAAGATTGGAGTCACTAACAATTAAACCAAGTATTTAGCCATATCACATACTTAGAGGAGACTATTATGTATCCAGTTGTTGGTTTGGCAACATTAAACCTCCGAATAAAATACACATGCCCTTCCCCAGTTTTTTGATAGATCAACTTCACATGATCCTTTCCCACTTCTAGCATGCATCTCGAGTTCCCGCAACTGCAGTTGATATATGCGAAAAAAAAGTTAGCCGAATGGAGTCAACAACCCAAGAAAAAAACAGTTGCCAAAAGAAGCATTAACATACGTAAGGTAAAAAAATATATATTTAAGAAGAGAACAAAAAGCAACCTTCAAACTAAACGATTAAAACAGTTAGAACAAAGATACTAACATCTCAAATAAAGAGAATGGAACACAAAATATTAATCTTCACTCCTTATAATCACTCAAATAACATCTCACAAAATTTACGTAACTCAACAAAAATACATGTCCAAGAAAAAATTTCAATCACTGTCCTTATAAAGCAAACAGTTGGGTATAACATTGCAAACGGAGCTACACCAAAAATATTTTCCAATTAACGTACCAAAATCCACAGCTTGGTTAATCATACAGATTATTCATCCAAATAAATCCAATCCAAACATTACTAATAATTCATGGGGTGCAAATTAAAAACTTTAAACTGTATTATAAAATCTGATCACATCTGATCATAAAAGTCAAATCCAAAGTATCCGTAAGAGTAAAACACTACTCACATCATGGTCACTGATTTGTCCACTTTTGAGTTGTGTTGTCCGGATTGATTTTGATGAATGGCATGTAAAATATCACTGCAAAATGTCAATATAGTTTGAATATTGGTGTATTGTATCACAAAATCAATGTAAGACCAACCAAATACAGATTCAATTTCAAATCGAAAGGGAATACATTGGGGTAGACAAACCTTGGTCATTGATCTCCATTGCTCTCTGATTTTTCTTCTCACCTACCAGATGTGACTATAACCGAAGTCGCAAAGCAAACCTAGTATCCTTGTATTGTTTATACACACCTCTCGTAGCTCGGTCATTACGAAATTCTTTTGGATCTTTCTCTAACATTGGCATAAGATGCCAACGAACCATCCGTGTTTCTTAATTTAGACACCTGATACTTGAGCACAAAGAAAGCTACCATATTATAGTTATTTTCCATAAAAGGATATATTGTAGGCTATTGTTGGTAGTGCGATGAAAGCTAAGATATTACAAAATATCATAATTAAGGAATATTTCTCCGTTAATTAAGTAAGTATATCAACCTTTAAGTCGTTTCTTAAAATAATTTCTCCATCAATTTACAAAGATATGGAAGTAAAGAAATCCCAAAGATTTTCACACAAATTTTCTAGCTTATTAATAAATGGACATTCCCGTTATAAGAATAATACAAATAATTTGACATTAAATACCTACAAACGATCGGTTTTAATCCACAAACGATCAGTAAAACCATGAAAAAGATCACTAAATTGTAGTCAGGAATTACAACGGAGAAGCAATGAAAAAACCTAAATAAGAAGCACAAAAAGCAAAATCGAGGCGTCTTGAGCAAGAGAGGAAATACTGGTATCAAGGGCAAAAATTGGAGGTACATAGATAAACCTAAGCGACTGATGAGCTGTAGAAATATCTAAATTGAATAATAACTTGGTTGGCATTTCATCTGCTCCGCTTTATAAATAAGTTGCTAGCTTTGATGAAGTAGGAGCAACATTTCGAATCGAACACATGAAGATCCCTAATTGAACAGGAGAAGCCAAATATAAAACTCCGTAAATATTTCAAATGTTGTCATGTTTATAATGCTATAATTTTAGAGGAAGTGAATAAGAATAACAATTTGTGAGACAATGTGGAGGAGGCATATTTTAAAAATTGATGCTAGTAATTATAGCCTTCAAAGATGACTGGAATTCATTAGATCACTGGATTTTTTGTAAGGCCAAAAATCAATACAAAGGAAGTAATAATTAAAACCAAATTCAAGATCCTATTATGGGTTGTACAGGTTGTAGTTGATATCAGCTGCACGGTATCTTGTAGAACCTTAGTTTGAAAGCTTGTCATAAACAGTACCTTCAGCTTTAAAATACAGAAAATTAAGACACCTGTAATCAAAATAAAACACTGACCAAAGTGATGAGAAGAAGGAACAATAGCAAGAATCAACTCACAAAAGAAAAATACAAAATCAAAACACTACAATTAAATGTGACCAAAACCCGTAAACACCAACTAAGAAAGTCCTAATAATAATCAAACCAATAACCCAAATAATGAATACCGTATAAACTTGAATCAAACAATCAGAAAAAGCAAAAAAAAAAAAAAAAAAAAAACTAACAATATAATTTTAGGGTTTCTGCATGTATACCTTCTTCTTCTATTCCCCTGAAGTACACAGTAAAAACCCGAACGAATTCAACAAACAATATAATCAGGAATTACACCAAGGAAGAACCTAAAAAAAAATATTATAGGGTTTAGCGTGAGAGAGTAACACTTGGAGGAGGAATTTATGCGGAAATTGTTTTAAAGGAATGAAAACACAATTATAATAGGAAACGGGCAGAATATAATGATTTTGGTATAAAAATACGGAAATTGGTAAAAGTATTTTTCCATTTATTTTTGTTATCTTTTTAGATTAAAGATTTTTGGTATAAAAATTAAAACACAAAAAGATTTTCAGTATAAAAATCCTTTTTTTATGGAAATTAATAAATGGAAATTCTAAAAATAAATCCGAAATCTTTTTTCGTATTAATAAGATTTTCCTTTTATTTATTTACTATTCTCACATTTATCGTTTTATTGCTATGGAATTTAACTTCCCAAAGATGGTAATAAAATAGAGAAAACCCTAGTTACATGGAAATTAATAATATTTTTTTAAAATATTCCGTATTAAAATATTATTTCGTATCGAAAATATAGGAAAATATTGTATCGTTCAATTTGGAGCATTAGATTGAATTGTAATTAACGGCCACGAAATGTAGGGGGCTAACTTTGATTTCGGCCAATCAGGAGCGAGGGTTCCGTTCACCGGCGAATAGGAGGGGAGGTAAATGCAACTCTCGACGTGGTGTGAGAGATGTGATTGGGTGTTTAGGTTGTTGATTTATCGTTTTATTGCTATGGAATTTAACTTCCCAGTATGGTAATAAAATAGAGAAAACCCTAGTTACATGGAAATTAATAATATTTTTTTTTTTTAAATATTCCGTATTAAAATATTATTTCGTATCGAAAATATAGGAAAATATTGTATCGTTCAATTTGGAGCATTAGATTGAATTGTAATTAACGGCCACAAAATGTAGGGGGCTAACTTTGATTTCGGCCAATCAGGAGCGAGGGTTCTGTTCACCGGCGAATAAGAGGGGAGGTAAATGCAACTCTCGACGTGGTGTGAGAGATGTGATTGGGTGTTTAGGTTGTTGATTGATATAAAGATTTAAAATTCTTTATATAAAAACAGAGTTTTTTCGAGCGTTGTGGTTAATCGGAGCTTCTGGTTGATTCTGGACCCACCATATTTAAATTTGGTAATAATATGAGCACAATATATTTTAAATCTTATAAAATCTCACGTTACTGCCAAAAATATATGAAAAATCCTAATTGAGATATTTACTTTTAATTAAAATCTAATACTTATCAAATTAACACACAAAATTATATTAGAATAATCTAATATTAAAATTCAAAAATAAAATCATATCAAAATATTCGTTTTTTATCATGATTTCATCATAAAATTAAATTGATAAATAATAAAGAAAAGAACCAATGTCCAATGTCCGATTACATATTTTTACAAAAAATTAACTAACTATTTATGATTCTAATTACATCCACTCCACTAATTTAACCCTGTCAATTCCCACTCTATTGAAATTAAAGAACTCTAATAATCATAAACTAACCCTGTTAATAACAATTTAGTTAAAATGTAAGAAAACTTCATTAAAATCTAGATTAATAAAAAAAAAATCCGGAAAGATTAATAATTGGAATTTAAAATACCTGGATAATGAAACATCGATTCTTCCACTTTTACGAACAAATATATTACTAATCCTGTTCAATAATCAAAAATAAAATAAATTGTTAGTACAAAATCGGGCTTTCAAATTCACCGAAACCGAAAACAAAAAAATTATGCGATAAACAAGAGTGAACCGATTTTCATGGAATATTATTTTTCTTAAGTTCATTCCATTAAAAAAAAATTCTAAAAACAAACGTGTAGGATAAAACAAAAAATAGTTATAATAGGAAATCAAGAGATTTTATTTTATTTTTGATTCTAAACTAAGAAACATGAAACATTATTTTTGTACTAATTTTTAAAACAAACCGTCCAAATTAGGATTTGTTAAGGGTCTTCCTTTATATACCCCCAAGAAAAGCTAACCATACCCCTTTTTAGTTGAAAAGTAGTTAGATGTCGGTTATTAAATTGTCTACCTTAACAAATATGATTTGTTTTATAAATCTACCCCCTCTATTAGCCATAACAAAAATCTTCATCTTCATACTGTAAAATAAAAACCCTAGAGAATCCGACGTTACAATTTAGAATCCCAGCATTCGAACTCAAATTAACTGAATAGCTCATAAGTGGAGTTACGGATAATCCCTCCTTAATTAATCTACCACTACCAATCAGAACTTGTGAAACCATATGAAACCCATAGCCATTTAATAGAATAGGAAAGATTAGTAGTAAGAAATATGCAGTAATATCAGAAAACATGGAAGAAGTATATTTGACGCAAATGGGGATGGTAAGATATCATCAACAGAGTTAGCAGTTGGATTTAAGACATCACCAAGCAATTGAAACATTAAAAAAAAATCATCAGTTAATAAATTGATTATTTTCATCGTGGTATTATTGATGAAGACTATGTACTTAATGAAAAAATAGGTAATCTTCCGGGTGCTGACCATAATTTCATCAAGATATTCTCAAAACTTGATTCTTATCAAGAGTTATTTGATCAACAGATAAGCTAAATATGAGTTTTGATTGATAGGCGATAACAGAGATTTCGAGATCGAGATTGAAAATATGGGTTCGGTGAGAATGGAACTATTATAGATTAATAAACCAGATCATTTACTTGCGAAGAGGATTAAAAGAATAGATGAAGAAAAATACAAAATCTAGGGTTTGTTATCCTAATACTAAAAAAATAAATCATAGAATCTGCTCTTCCATGAATGGGTTTTAGGGTTGAAAATGTACCGGTGGTAGTCGTGATTCACCAGAGAAATCGAGATCGAGAGAGAGCTCTGTTCTATATTAGAGGGTACACCAAAAATGACATCTGATGGGGGTAGGAAGATTAGTTTTGTGGGTATGAAGATAAAGGGGTACCATTAGTATTTCTTGGGGGTATATAAAGGAATACCCTTTGTTAATTAGGTATAAAATTATAAATATATTTATGATTTATTCGGAAGTAGATACTCCGTGATTTTTTGCTTGCACTACCTCCGTGATATTTATGATATATAAAACGCCTAAGGCACAAAATCCCGTCACCATTTTTTTTTCTCCCTTTTTCTGATCTCGCTTTTGATCATTCAGGTTGGTGCTTCGTAATGGCTGGAAAAACTCAAGCATTTGTTGGGTATGCTTCTTTCTCAACTCATTTTAACTTTCTGATTTGATGTGAATGTGTCTTCTCTCTCTTTTGTTTTTTTCTTTTTCTTTTTTGGTTAGGGTTTTTTCCGCTCCCTTTTTTGGTTAGGGTTTTTTCCGCTCCCACTTAATTTCTCTAAGTTTTTTCTAAGTTTTGTTTGAAGTAGAGTACTCGAAGAAAGCTATATATTGAAGAATTCTTCGAATAGTTAGCAATTGATTTTGTTGACTTATATTTTTTCTCAGATTCCTCGAGCGTGTAATAGTTAGTGCTGATGGCTGCGGCAACGGGAGGTCATGAGGATCGATAGTGAGCCTATTTGGAGCGTCATGGCGATGAAAATAGACTCATGTGATGTGAGGTACAAAAATGGTGATTTTTTTTTGTCGCAGTTGTTGTTGGTATCTTCAATTAATAATTATGGCGCGAGGAAAAAGTATGGTATATAGAAACTGGCCTTTGAGGTGCACCTATCACATGCTTAAACCGTCTTCCCACCTCCAATGTAATCATCCTCTCAAATTTTGGTTTTCATCATCTCAGTTTTATAATTATTTAAGGTTCTCCATTTCGGCAGAAAATTCAACGCGCACAGCAGCGACCCTTCTCACAGATAAACAAGGTAATTTTTCCACATATCTCTCAAATCTAGGGCCAGTAAAAGTTGCTGATATAGCTTACATGATATATTCAATTTTTCTGATAAAACTGCGACTCTTAAGTTTCTGTTCTGGAATTTCGAATGGTAAAACGGAATTATGCAAATTGATTGTGCAGACACGCGTGGGGTAAATTTTTAGTTAGTGTGTATATTGAGTTATCTATAATTATTTGTTATACTAATCTCCAAATTTCCTCTTTTGCATACGGAAGTTTTTTTGTTGATACTGTCTTGCATGTTGCTCATAATCCTAATCCATCATTGTATTCAATAATTTAGGTAGTGGCAGTTGAGGTTTCAAAGACATTTGGTAAGGGGTCAGTGGTAGAGTTGGGTACTGGATTTAGGTGGAATCATCTATTTTAAATTTGGAAAAGGTTTAATTTCGGGTTTGCTCTTCTAATCATTGCTTTGGTTTTCATTCTGATTTGAAGTAAAAAAATAATGATTGGCGGAATGATCTGTTTTGTTCTTGGCAGATAGATTTTCTCTTTTGTAACTTTTGTTCCTATTGTCTTACTTTCTAGACGTGCAGTCATTACTCAATCTATGACGCTATGTGAAGTTCTGAGTCCAACTTTTTCTAACAATTTCTGTGATCGCCGAAGAGCAGAAACGGCTTCACATATTTCTTGCACCAAAACCTTATCACCAACATGTACATCACTTTCAACCCAAGTACTAGAATTCGAAAGAGAACTTTTATCATCTTAATTATCTACTTTATAATGTTACAATTGCTATGCGGATGCTGTCAAATAACTGATTGCAATCTCAACCAAAAAAGGAAAAACACCGGTAGGCATTTTGGGTTCATAGAATCGAAAAACCATTTCCCAACTTCTACTGCCAAAATGGGAGTCCATTTAACAGGTAGTTTTGAAGCATGTCGACGTATGTATCCTATTTAGTTATCCAAGATGAGCATTTCATTTTAGAGCCTACTGCCCATGAAATGGATTTAGTGGTATGATGCTTTCCACTTCCCGTTGGGTTCCTTCAAATTGTTTTTGATTCTAAAGTTCTTGCTTGTTTCTTTTATTTTGTCATGTGCTTTTTGTGTAGGTAGTAAGGTTCATTGCTTTACTAACCATTGACACATTTCCGTTGTTTGTGCAGTATGTGCCTCGTGGATATGTGTTTGTGTTAGGGGATAATCGCAACAACAGCTATGACTCCCATAACTGGTACACTATCTAAACCTTGAAACAATGAGTTTTCATTTCAAATGCTTTATTAACATGAGTAACTTGAATACTGCATTAGGTAGCAGTGAAACCCACTTCTACCAATATGCATGTGGTGCATTTCCTGCTGAACCATATATCTGACGGACAAACATATTTGTTTACAGGGGTCCACTCCCGATCAAAAACATACTAGGCAGATCAATTCTTCGTTACTGGTCTCCTGCCAGAATATCCAACACTGTGTATGAAGCACCTACAGAAAAGAGCTATGTGGCGGTTTCGACCCAAAGACCAATCGTTGCTTCGATTGTGTCCATAACAAGAATTCACCGCCTAGAAACTTCAAAGGGTATCGGAAAATTTTAACTCTGAACCTGATCCGGAAGATTTATCCCAGTGTTTTTTTCGTTTGTTTGTTGTAAATAGTTGGATGTTTCAGGCCTGTGCAAATTATTGAATATGCTATACTGGGATGCTTTGTATACCCCATCATATTCAAGGTTGAGATCAATCATTTAGGTCTTTATTAGGATTTTGTAATTGAAAATGACATCACCTATACCTGTGGTTGGGCATATGTTGTTTTAAGAATGCATTTTGATTGTGCCTTGTGTTTAATAGTGATTGATTGTTTGACCTTCGACGTGTATAAAAAAGCGATCTCTCTTCTTTTTTTCTTTTTTTTTTTGAAATTTATACACACGTAGCATGATTTTAATTTTTAGGATCGAAAAACTTGACTTTGCATTTACAAAAAAATTGGATTTTTTGACGCAAAAATAATCGTTGGATAACAATCTATTTTACCTACCGATTATATTCTGCAATTTTGGTTTCAATCAATTTTTTGATTTCAAACAATCAAATCCTAATTTTGGATCACAACTACTATCATTTATCCGTTTTGTTTGTCTAACTCGAGTTTTCTTTTCTAATGAATTTTGGGTGTTAATTTTAAATAATTAATCCTAATATTTGTTTGGTTTTAAGCAAAATTAAAACGATGAATTTCTTTTCCAGTCGGTACAATAAAGAAGAGAAGAGGAATGTTATGATTAGAAAAATAAAGGATATAAGTATAGATTTAGTATAAAGAAAAGGGACAATATATACAATTTATATTTTTAAGTAGCTATTTGTTTAAAGGGTGGGTATAAGAAAATCGTCCCCAAAATGTATTTAGGTCCCCTAAAAATGCCAGGTTTATAATATGACCATTAACTATCAAATACATGTATATCGAATCAAACCCCATTACTTTCATTGTAATCCTATATATGTTAGCAGTTTACACAGTTCTTCTTTTCTAGGATGTTTATTAAATGGGTCTAACAATGTAAAGGAACATCGCCACCATAAAGATCACACAATTGGTTAATATCATTCACGTGATTTTGGATTGTGTCCACGCCTATATTGCCTATATATTGCAGCTCAAAAAATCACAAGGTTATTAAGAAAACTTTGCAAATATTCGTTAGAAGTTTCGTTCGATATGGCGGTGCTTAGGATTGTTGATAGTAAGGCTGTGTTTTATAATAGAGAAAGAAAACACCATGAAATAAGTTTTCCGGGAGAGGCAAGGAAAAGCTCTCTATTAAATTAAGTTTAAAACACATTTTAGACCACGCTTTTTTCTACAATAAATTTTTGATCAAACGACGGAAAAACACGTTATTTCCATGGAAATAATGAGTAATTCCAAGAAATTAACTCCTATCAAACAGTGGCTAGGATAAAATCCAACGATGGAGAATATTCATTTGCAATGTTTACTCGATTTTGATATCATTTTTTCCTTGACTAGATGTATTACATTTGGCGATGAAAAAGAGGATGTCTAAAAATGTTAAGAAGACGTTCATTTTCATTGCATTGTCTCTTAATTTTTTTTTAGCTTTTTTGGTTCATCTGATTTTCATACACACCAACTTAGATATTTGGCTATTGATTTGTTGTTTATATGAGAAGTTCGTTAATCATTTTTTAATATTTTTCATAACAAGCTGTTGATATCTCATAAGCAAGAAGCAGACCCGTGCATCGCACGGGTGATAAACTAGTATAATTAAAAAGATGACATGGAGGTCATTGCCAAGGTCTAAATAAGACTTTCTCTAAGACCTTCGTATTTATTTTGACACCCTTCCTACTTAATAGGACCCACTGTTGGAGATGCATGTTATATAAATGAGGGTCTAAACTCCTATATGTCATAAAAAAAATAAAATTTTCATCCTCTATTGGAGATGCTCTAATCATTTCTATACATACCGTGCCGTTGGCAATCCCTGCTGCCGTCGTTATTTCATACGAAATCAAGGGCAAATTATTATCAGGTCTTACTGGTTTTACATGCAGTGCACACATGACACACACCATGCGCTCCTCTCCTTCTACGCGATAAATTCTCAACTTTCACCATCTCAAATTCTCGTCCGAGACGAGAAATCGAGACTATTCATCGCGCAATACGCACCGTGGCGTACGATAGAATCACTAAAAAAACTCTAATTCACTTATTTTCCCGCCTCCTCTATTTCCATCTCTCATTCTTCTCTCTCCTCCCTTCTCTATCTCAGACACCCTAATTTAGATCTACGAAGAATTTGAATTCAGTTCTTCACTAACAAACGATCTACAGATTTGAAGAGATTTTATCTTCACGAACAACACCTCAACATCAGTAAGTAAGAAATCCGTCTGATCTTCAACTCGTAACACCTACCAGGTTCGATTCTCACTTTTTTGTGTTTGATTCTTACCTTTTGTGATTTCTCCAAGTTTTATTCAGAGTTTTCATCGGTTTGTACCTGAAAAAGTCTGAATTACAAATTTGTTAGTTAAGTTTTATGTAGCTGACATTTGAGCGTGTCTTTACAAATTTTGGAGACTTTTACTGGTAATTAAGCCTCAAATTTGGTGTTGTCTTGATGTGAGCTTCATTTCTGTGTGCGAAATCGAAATCTCGAAATGGAACTTCAAGTTTTTGGTGTCTCACATCAGAAATTTGGACAATTCAGATTAAGGTGTTGTTAGGCTAGTAGATTGTTAGGCTAATTTTTGGTTCATATTGTCACTTGGATTATCATTTATCGCGATGGTGTTGATCTGTTTCTGGTTTAAATATATTGAAATACGGTTGCTGTTGATGGTGCTTTGTTGGTCTCTATGTTATAAATTGGTTTTGTATGGATTTCAGGTTATTATGTGCTAGTTCTGTATTTGACTCTCTACTGGTGCAACTTAAATTACAATGATGGAGCTTAAGAAACCTCGGAATTTTCGAGATGTAAGTGTCCAGATATTTTCATCTCAGTCCGTCTTTCATGTTTTTTGCCCCTAAATAATGGTTTGGTTTGTATGTTTGAAGTGTTCAATGTCTAACACTTGCTGGTTGAAACAATAATTTTAGGATGGGACAAGCAAATGTGCCAGTTTTGGCAGTGATAATCTTCCATATAGCCAGAGCCAGTCCAGGAAAATATCTATTGGTGTTATGGTAAATGAACCTCTGAAAGGATACAAAACTAGGAAAGAAGAGAAAGTAGCTCCTACTGCTGGAAAAGTCGTCGAAGAAATCAATGAAGGGGGGGAAGCAATGACAGCTTCACAGAAAGGGAAACTGGCAGAAGCTTCTAAGAAGGAGAATTCTCCATGGGTTTCAACCAAATCCTTCCACCAAGAGACACCGACAACTAATTCAGTTCAATTTCATCAGAGAAGGACTTTTGCTTTAAGATCTGGTGATGAAACACAGAAGAAGCCCAACAGCACGTGTGATCTACCTATCCCACAAACAGTTAATGTTGTTGCAAACCAGACTTCAGTTTTACAGTTTGAAGAGGGTGTTCAGAACCAATCTAACAGTAAGAGTGAAGCACCTATGACAAAAACAGTCCAGTTTTATGCAAACCGTATGTCAATTTTACAGTCTAGTGATGGTGGGCAGAAGAAATTTGATAGCATCACATATGGGAGGAAAGAAAAAGGTGGACGGACAGAGAGGGTAGAGGAATTTGCATTCACTGCTGCAAAAGAAGTTCGTGTGGTAGACAAAAGAGCAGAAGTGCAAAACCAAAAATCAGCTCCACAAAGCAATGGATCCCTGAAATTGAAACTGTGGGAGATATTAGGAACTGCTCCGGAAGATGAGAACAGGTTAAACTCTCAGACTCTTGAGGATGGTGTGAAGAATTCAAGGCTGGGTGGTAATTCGGATCAAAACAATAGCAATGTTGCCAAGCTTAGGCAAAACTCGGACACAATAGAGGAGGATTCTGAAAGTCCCCTGGAAACTATCAAGAGGCCAGTGACCCGATCATTAACACTAAAGAAGACTTCCTCTTTAGCTAAACCAAAGCGGCCGAGTAAGATTAGTAATGGGGGAAAGTTGCCAAGTTCCTCAAACCATAAGCAACAGTCTGAAGAGAAAAGTATATTCAATTTCAGTGAGGCAGAAGGGTGGCCTACAGGCTTACATGGGATTGTCAGTGGCGACACTTCAAGTAAGAAGAGAGGGAGAAAGAGTACTAAAGTCGAACCACGAAGGATAAACTTTTCTGGCAAAGCTGTCCCTGAAAAGCGCAGGCGAGCTATCGGGGAGAGTAAAAGGCCATCACCACGTAAGAAGGCGACATCACATAGCAATACAACAGAAAGTTCTCATAGCCACTCAACTCAAACCAACAAAGAGTCGCCACAACCAGCCAGGGAAAAGTTAGACCGACAAGAAAACCTGAAGACTCCCAATTTACGCGAAGAGGAAAACCACCATGATAATGTTGATAGCATTTCCTCAAAGAAAAACACTCAAGAGGATGATGTCAGTAGTCCAGGATTGGAAGTAAAAACACCTACGGAGAACTGTTCTCTGAGCCCACCATCTGCAAAAACTAAAAAGACGCAGTCAGTTGGGAGAAGATTCACGTCTGAAGGGTTCTGTAAGTTGAGGACTTCCCAGATCTTTCGGCCAGATTTTCTGGGTTCGGACGCAGAAACAAAATCTCCTGTATCCTTATTTCTTGTAACATTTGATAGTCATTTTCTCTTTTTTTGGGCTTCACTGCAAAAGATACTTCTTCAGTCTTTTGTCCTTCCTTATGAAGCATTCAGGATCCTACAGGAGAGCTTCAGAAGTCACCTATCAAGGAACGATCACATGTCGAAGAACAAGATGTGGAACGGAATCTGTCTCAATCTTCCAAGGAACAGGATACTGAAGATGCAGAAGCGAAGCTGTCTCAACCATCCAAGGAACAGGATGTCGAAGATGCTGAGGAGAATCTATCTCAATCATCTAAGGAGCAGGAGGCTGAAAGCTTGGAAGAAGATGCACCCATCAAAAAAGGTATAATAATATTAAAGACATAAGTGTGTATATTCAGTTTTGAAATGATCCTCTTGAAGCTTGAAGTAACCTAGCATTTCAGTTCTTGATGTCTTGATGCCAAATATCATTCAAGTGATGATTTTAGCTAAAGAGATGAACGATATTAGACCAGATACAACTATTACAACCCCTGCTTTCGCCGCGGATATGAGGACGATATAGAATTTCTATTACATGAATATAGTATCATACAGAAAAAAGAATAGATAGGTAATTATAGGTATTTATATTCTCATATTCTTGCATTGGGCTATGGCTTCCCTCTAAAATTCTGATGACCTGTTTAATATTAATCCGTTATATTGAACCATAGTGGTGGCAGACCAACATAATGGTTTGGATATACCTTTTCACTATATGGATTCTTGATGGTACATAGTGGTTTCCTTTATATAGAACATAAGAGAAGTCGGAGGTTAGAAATATTTGATTCTTATGTGGACTGATGATCACGCAGTTACCCGGATCACAAGGACATGGGCTCCAGAATCAGGTAGCCCTGATAAACCGAAATTCATGCTGCGTCCAAGGAAGAGGCTCTGCAGCCCAGTTAGTGAATTTGACCCCACTCCACTATCCCCTAAAGGCAAGATTCTGGGATCATTCTTTTCCTCTGTCCTGCTATCTCTCATGGGAGAACTAATGTTCTTTGTTGCATAAAACTTTCAGGAACTGAAGAGAGTAACAAGCTTCAGGAACCGTCCTATCAAGATGACGAAGATGGTTTGGCCAGGTTTTTATCTTCTCTTGCATGTTATTGAAAGAAGCTATGATCAACCTCATTTGGACTTCAAACTATTTTACCTATACAATGTTGCAACTAATCCTTTCCTCTTACAATATGTCAGGGCTGTATCTCTCTTTGCTTTTGCATTAGAAAAATTCAAGGCCAGAATGAAGGCAGAGACAAGCAAGAGAAGCTCAATGATTCTGGCGTCTGTCACTGAAGGAATAAAGTTACAGCTGCAGGACATTAACTCTCAGATTCAAAAAGACATGTAGGTGGTTTGACTCAGAAGTAAATAAATTGGTAGGTGGAGTGATGCTGATCTTTAACTTGTCTTCTCTTATTTGCAGAGGGAAGTTCACTGGCATTGGTAAATCTAAGAGGAAACGCCTGGAAACCAGATTCCTAGGTATCCACAATTCTTCCGAAATACCCACAGTTGTTAGATTGATTGAACTGCGTCTGTAGCTCACCTGACTTGTTAAACTATATAATTTCTGATTTTTCCTGTTAAGTTGACTACATTGAGCTGATGATTGGATTTGAGCATCAGGATTGAATGTTAATAAGAATATTCGTTTATATTTTATGTTTATTCTTGTCTTACGATTTAAAGAGTCGAACCTGAAGGTGATTTATTTATTTTTGAGTTAGGCACTGAGAGTAATTCCAGTGCTGCTGAGGACAGTAAACAAAATTTATTCTGTATATACTATGAGGGTTGATAGCTCTCATTATTTTGCAGAGCAACAAGAGCGGCTGAAGCTCATACAGGACAAGTTCAAAGAGGAGATAAACCAGCATATCCAGGACTGCAAGAACGCACTCGATGATCTGGAAGCCTATCAGATTGAGTTAAAAGAAAATGCAGAGAAACAAAGTACGAATTCGACCTTTTATTTTGTTACCCCGAGCCTTTTGTGTTGAAGTTTCATTTTGCAGTGCTTCTAGAAGACCAAAATTACGCTAGTTCATATCACCAACCTTCACTCTTTTGTAGAATCAGTCCCTACTCGATTAAATGAACGTCATTTGTTCCATCTTATAGACCATATTGACCTGTTATTCGTCAAGGTATTTCCAGACTGCTTCTGATAAAAAGTAGATTCTTAGTTGTGGCCCATTAATCAGATTCTAGGTTGTCTAGGTTGTCAAACATTTTCAGAATATGTTTAACACAGAAAACAATTATAAGGATGCTAAACCAAAGTCAACATAGAATGATTTTAGGTGAACTTGAGTTGATTGCACCGAGGGAAATTTATTCATATCCTTTTGACATCTAATTTTGGTAGACTACCTTTACGGCTTGCGGAAACTCACATTTCCGAAGCTTTGTCGATCTATTTCCACTTCTAATTACTTTCTGGATTGTTATATCTTGTGTGAGTCCAAAGCTTTGTTGTTAGATGTAAAACTGAATAACCTTTCACTATTTTGATGCGGATTCTGATTAATGCACTTAATTCAATCAAATTGTTGACCCTCTTTTATGATCAGACGCATCACACAGAAAGCTTTTATTACAAGTGGAAGGTGCAATTGAAACTCAGCTCAGTGATGCAGAACGAAGAATTGCATCCATCCAGCAGGTAAGTTGCTTCTCATGTGTTTATCTGTTCTGCACTTCTGCTGATACTTCACCACAGACCTCCTAATGCAGGTCACTCTATTTTGTTTATCCTAAAAGTTGGCTGTAATTTGATTAGAACAAAACCATGGGTCGCAGTATATGCACTTGGCCATATTAAAAGACCCCTAGGGCGACTCATGTAATATTCTCGAAAAGCTTGTTTCAGTAGCACTTTTATCTAAGCATTTTAAAGATGATCCATAATGAGTATGTACCTTTTTCATCGTGAAAATATTATGAGTGCATACAGCCGTCTTACCATCTGGATTAGTAGGTCCCTTCTAGGTGGCGTTGCTACTTTGTCAGATTTTGCTCTCATTGCTTTTATTTACAGATTAGCAACTTTTCTTCTGTTATGCACTCAGTTAGAATACTGTGATAGTCACTGCCAGCGTTATCACAATAATTTCTGCTTAGGGTTTCCCTGCTTTTAGAATTGATTGGTGTTATATAGGCTTTCAAAATCAAATGAAAATGGTAATCAGCTGAGAAAGATCTGTACTTTTTTTTGTTTATCTTGGAAACTGCAAACAATTTTGTTATAATTATTTTGCAGGTAGCGAATGGAAATATGTTGCAATTGAAGCGTATGATTGCAGAGTGCTTGAAAGACGGCGTTTTTAGTTGATGCAATTTTCATGGGTTAACTGTACAAAGAGATGAAGATAAAGTGCAGAGAAGATGATTAAAAGATTGTATTGTGATTTTTTCTTCCTATACTCATTCTGAAGGTACAAATTTTGTATGCCTTGCTCCAAACAGTTCCTACAAAAGAAATAGCTAACAATGTATATGTAATCAATATCCACATTTCTACGGTAACTTTGTCTCAACAATCTTAAAGGTATTAGTTGGTACATGACAGGATTGATATATGTTAATGACCTTTTAAGTTTTCTTTGTCTGTTAATTCACTTGGTTCATTTATATCAATAAGGTAGAAAATGTTGCTGAAATTTATTTTGTTGTAAACATTCATCAAAGATTCAAAGCAACCATACACAAAGTAATCAATGCAATGTACATACTGAAGTCATTTTTCCGGACCATATTCTTCTCTATTAACTCTTGGCCCGTGTTGGTGGTGGACTTTGACCTGAAATCCTACGTCCTTGGGTTTGCATTCGAGCATAGTATACCAAGTTTTATGAGACTCACAAGTGTGTTGTATGTAACTTGTATGACTCATTCTCTATATAAAAATAGAGTTTTTTCGAGCGACGTGGTTAATCGGAGCTTCTGGTTGATTCTGGCCCACCATAATTTATTTTTTGGTAATTTTATAAAATTTTGGAAAAAATAATCTAAAAAAATATCTTTTACCCTAAAATATTAGAAAAACAAAAAAAAATCTTATAAGTTACCAGATATATATATTCAAATGAAAATATTACAAAATCAAAATTAAATTCCATCATAAAACACACAACAACAAATAATTAAAATGAAATAATGTTTAAGCTATTCATCGCGATTGAACTATTAAGATTAAAATGCGCATCATGATATTAATCTAAGAATTAAATCGTTCATTAAAAAAAATGTCCAACGTCCAATTACACTTCTTAAAATTAAACCAGCCCTCATTACAGTTTCAAGTTGCTAATAATTAAACTAATTTTAATTACAATTAAGATTGAGATAAAAAAAAAGTTATTCATCAGATTTAAATGATTAGTACCTGTTGATGATCGATTTGTACTTCATCTTCCTCCGGAAAACTGACAAACCCTATCAAATGATCAAAATACAAAATCATTAAAAGAAAAAAAAAATCAGTTATAAGAAGAAGAAAAAAAAAAAATCGTGATGAGAACCAAAATAAAAAAATTCAATTTTGTTTCAGTTTTTCATAGTAAGATTATTTATTACATTACAATAAAAATAAAAATTAAATAAATAAATTCTATTCTTAGACGTGGAATAATTGCTCAATATTTTTTGGCAAAAAATGTTCCCACAAATAAATGAAATTAATAAAAATCCGGTAAATAAAAAACTTTCCGTGAATAGTAAAACTTTAATTTGAACCAGAAATAAAATAATTTCCGAAAATGAATTTAATAGATAAACCCAAATTATATATTTTGATATATTTTTTGGTAATTAATTTCAAACATTTAATACGCGACCACAGATTAAGGAAGAAAACATCTTTACAATTTTTTCTTAGTGAATATAAGACATAAATTCTAAAATTAGTAATCTCTTCCTGTATAAAAACGCTTGAGCAAAAGCCAAGCCTCATTCTTTTAGTGTGGTTTTTTTTTTTTTTTTGGATGTTTACGATTGACTATTAGCCTGATATGTGGTTGCCATTTATTTTGCAGGATATGATGGAAGTGTGTGCAGACGACTGGCGATGCTTCTCCCCTTTGAAAAATGGTCGGGTGATTTTTATTTTCTTGCTTCTAATTGTTTATTCAAGTAATATAATTATGAGTTTATTCTGTGACAAAAAACTACATTAGTTTCTTTGTTCCATAATCTTTTCTTTTGTTTCTGTATGGTTGATTGATGAATATAAGAGATTCGCGCATCTTTTATCGGTGGTTATCCCCATTGAATCGGGTAAGTGATATAGTTTATCTTTTTTTTTATTTGAGAATTTTCAAATAAGATGCGATATAATAGTGGTTATTTACTTTTTAAGCCCTGATTTTTTCGATTAGGATGGTAGAAGCTTCGATTGTTGCAGAGATAGTAGAAGTAGAAGAGAATTCATCTCAGCAAGTGTAAAATGTGACCATTCCCCTGCTGTGACGGTGAGAAAATTGTTGAATCTACCATGTATGTTATAAACTTGAGTAGATTTTTTTCTAAAATGCCTAAATATGATTGTTGGCTTTTGTGAAAGATGCGATATAATTTTTAGGTTTGTTTTATGATTGTGTTTATTTGATATTAACCCCAGCAAGTAGGACCCATGATACAGTGCGGGTATTTTCAAACTATAAAGTCTTAACAGACGAGCAAATGAATTTCTTTCAGTCTGGTTTGAACTGGAACGAAATGGATTACAACATGTATAGTACTAACATGTAGATCGAAATCGAATGGTGTTTCTCTTTTGCAAATAAACTGTCAAATAATCAAAAAATACAAATCGTTAGCACAAAGACGTCGATTATTTGAAACAAAAATGAATGTAACAAGCTAACAGAAAAACGAATAAGCTCTTTTTTTTTTCAAGGAACAACAATACATTAGATGGATTTTCATAGTCTTTCCATAGAACAATAAATAAGAAAATAAACTATTCCCAGACCCTTAGAATATGTTGCATATTTTCTATAGAAAACTGTTGCGACAACTATCATGACTATTCAAATATGGTTGTTTATGGGTGAAAACTATTCCTGCCGGATTTGGTAATTTGGGGTGTGTGGATGAGGAATGAATCTAAACCCCTAAACAAATGCACTGCGCGGTGAGTGCTTGTAGATTCGGAAATCAATGCATGCAAGTCCGGCCTAAACCAAGAAACGGCCGTTCCTGGACTTGTTTCGGTCACAAAGTGAAGGAGATGGGGTTGATCTTAGGGAGGGAAGCGAAGAAGGTGTTGAGATTGTGAAGGTGTTGGCTTGCTTATGACTTGTAAAGAAAGTCGAACCTCGCTTACAGGATGCAAGCTATCGATTCCGGTGTTTTGTATTAACACTTGGTTTCGTTTTTTTATCCTGGACTTGCTCTTGTTGGTGGAAATAGGGAGGAGAACCTATTTATACAAGTCATTGAGCCTTATTCACGTCTCTCGTGGGAAGTGGAGGAAGTGGAGTGATGGAGTAGTGGAGGTGTGTGTTGGTGTTACACGCCCACTTCTCCTGTCATCTCTTAACCGTCCATGACTTCCTGACACGTTCTTGTGATGGCATGATTGATGTCTCGAGTGTGTAGATCGTGGGATCCACAAAAGGTAGCATGTAATGCTAAATTGAATAACTGCGTTATTCAGGAAGTTGATACTTGTGGAGTATCATGTGTATTTTATGCAGGTACTGCATCCTGGTGTGGTAAAGTGACGGGAGATGACGCCTCACTGACCAATTAACTCATGACCAGGGTTGTATAACCAAGCTGGTGAAGTTGGACGGATGAGATGATCTTTGAGACACTCACCTGCGACCGTTAATGAAATTAGGGTTTCTAGAGGAGGTGCGCAAGCATCCCTCTTCAGCCTGGTCGAATCCAAGCTTGGGATATGACTTTGGCCAGGCCGACCGTACATGCGTGTAGACGGCATGACGGTGTAGGCGCCTATACCCATTACCTCACGAAAGTATGATCCGGGCCACTCAATTCGTCCGGTGAAGTTGAGTGGTCGAGATCAATTTGTGACAGAAAACCAGTGTCGCAAGAGCCGCGCGTCATGCCCACTTCGGGCGCACGTTCCAAGATGACCAATCTTGGTCGGTCTTGGCCGATCGGTCTGGTGTGAAGGTGGTAGGCTGGTGTTCACCCCTATACCTGAATATCCCATGAAAACGTGATCTGAGCCATCCAAATCGTCCGGAAGTTGGGAGGTTGAGCGGTCGAGATCGGCCATGCGGTTTGGGAGGTGTGACCACGCTAGTTTGGGCGCGCATCTTGGAATAACCAGGCATGATATGCCTTGGCCGATCGGGTGAGGGGATAGATGAGTCCACGGTGGTCATGCTGGTATGACCGAACCTGCTTAATCTAATCTTGGACCCTCCATTCGTGCCTTGAGAAGATGGACGCTCGTGATGCTCAAAACCCTAATTTTGGGTTTCAAGGCCGTGCGTCATGCTTTATTCGGGCGCACGAATTGGGATAACCAACCATGGTTGGTCCTGACCGATTGGTCAGGTATGTAGGCGGGCCCACGGTGAATGTGTTGACATGCTCCGGGCCCTTTGAATCTACATCTACGCCCTCCATATATACCTGCGAAGATGGATGGTTGAGACTGTTTTGCAACACATGTAATATGCCGCAAACCCTAATTTAGGGTTTTCCGTCCATACGCTCTGGTTTGGACGTTTTTGGCAAGCTAGGCCAATATTTTGGGGAGGCCGACCATGCGGGGTCCGCGTTGGTTCGGCAGTGGATATTCCATACCTGCTTGGGGGTGATGGAATTGATCCGGGTCATCCAATCATGCTTGTGGAGTTGGATTATCAGTGATCATATCCGGACTGATACGGTCAGTCCGGATGCTCAATCGGGCTAGTATAACACACCGAGAGTCAGCCTGTACGGGTATTTCGTACATGGTTTCATTATAATGCTTGGAGGTTCGTGTTGCTCTGCTAAGAGTAACACTCAGTCGTCATGCCGCACTGATAATGAGTACTGGAAATACAAGGCTGATTGCGCATTAATTAATAATGCTATAAATTCACAGGGTATATGGGATTGTTGCCACATGCTCCATTCTAGGTGAATTAAGCGAGGGAGTATCCAACACTTTTTAATGGCTTTATCTTTTACAAGATGTTAGCGCATAATTTTCTGGCTTTTACAATTTTAACCTTAAATGAAAATCCACCATCAACATTAAGTCCCCTGCCTAGCACATAATGGTTACACTATTGTGGGGTAGGCATGAGATGGTGACAAATTTGTACATTGAAATGACCAAGCTAAGGTGAATATATATTTACCGGATAGGCCGACATCGTCGGGCGTTGCCTGGAACCGGTTGGTCCTGATCAAGGTTGTGAAGGAAGCAGGACTTGACCTGGTGAGTCGCTTTGGTTCCCCTTGTGTATATCCGAGCTTGGTTCCTCCTTGGGTCAGGTGTACTCCCTTTCATCACACACAGCTTTTCTCAAATGTATCTGGTAAGCATTGTTGATTGCTATCCCGAATTGGTAGCTTTTATAGGTGGTAAGTAAAGACTTCTTTTCTCTTGGGATTCTGTCGACTCGCGAGATTATAAAGAATCATCTCACGCAGTCGTTTATTCTATATCTCAGGTACTGCTCCGCACTTATCTGATCTCCTGATTGACTGATCGATTGATTGGTTGATTTTGTGTGTGTGCTCATAATCTCTTCTCCTTTGCAGTTTATCATGGAAGCGGTGGACGATCATTCTGTCGCTTCTCCAGAAAGAAGCTTCGAAGTTGACAAGCCTGAAACCCATGCGCATGAAGAAGTAATGGATAAGATCGATCTTCCACTTCGTGAAGTCGGCCGTGCTATACAGGGGATGTCTATTCTGCACCTACGTATTGCCAGGGGACGCATCTGTGCACTTTCAGCTGCGATTGACATGGAGGAGCGGTGGAGGCGCGAGGAAGCGTTGCAAGCCCTAGTAAGCGCAAGGGAAGAGAGATATGTAGCGCGGTTAAAGAGGCGGAGAGTGGAGCATAAACGGCCTCCGGATGAAGATAGGCGTGATTATCCAATCCGGGACGGTGTGATAATCCTTGATTCGACACGGACGGACTGAGTGTTCGAAAGCAATCAGCGCAAACCCTAATGTTGCTGTGGGCTTTGGGGAAGACTTGGAAGCTGTTCCTGCCGATGATGTTAGGACAGAGAACGTTGCTGCGGAAACATCTAAAGCGGAGGCTGAGGTTCTGAAGGGAGAAGCGGTAGCAGGTGATGGCGTTAAAGCAGGACCCAGCAGTGGAGCAGGCGCGGTTATTCTTCTTGACGGCTAAACATCTTTGCTTCTTTTTCTCTTTTCAAGTGTATTCCCGTAATTTTTGAACCTATTTTTTGCACTCAGTGGCGGCTGAGTTCAAGATCTTTTCTTCTGTTTGCTTACCATTGAATAAAGGTTTATATCATAACCCCTCGTTAAGATTGCATCTGTATGTGCTCCTGACGTCAGATCTCCTT
The DNA here is from genome assembly GCA_023531295.1 of Papaver armeniacum. Taxonomy (NCBI): domain Eukaryota; kingdom Viridiplantae; phylum Streptophyta; class Magnoliopsida; order Ranunculales; family Papaveraceae; genus Papaver; species Papaver armeniacum. Next base: position 48,166 of record JAJJWW010005834.1, on the reverse strand, counting down.
GGCCTTGCTGGGGCAGATGGCTCAAATCATTTTCCTTTTGTGCACACATTCTATTTCCTTCTTCCCATGAGATGTTGCTTAGGGTTTCCTTACTTGCTCTAGTGGGTTGATTTAGGCTGGACTTTTGTGTCTTTAGGGGTAAGGAGGTTCTCAGATGGAAATAACACTTCAATTAATTTGAGAATCGAAAATTGAAACCCTAATCATGAATACAAGTATTGCAATCATTCTCTAGAGGAATTACAAACATGATGTGAAATTGTAAAGGGAAACACGTCGGAGGAAGTAGCACATCGTCTTAAAGTGTGTAGGATGCTGGAAAGTGATAGCACAACGTCTTAAGTATGGTAGGGTTTGAGCCATCGTGAGTGAAGTGTTACGCCTTCTAGCTTGTCAGCGTTGATGAGTTTGCAGTAGCCGCCTAGGATAACATCTGCTACCAGGTATGGTTCATCCTCCTTCTCGGTGACTGAATCAGGTGAGGTAGCCATTCTCACTGTAATGCTTCCGACCTTGAATGCGGTTGTCTTTGTTACTAAGTCCCCAATTCCAAACGAGTTTGGGCGTGTTGACATCGGGGTCTTGGTTTTGTCGTCTTTGATCAAGACATCTTCTAGACTCCTGATAAATTGTTTGAAGGGGCCGGCCTCCCATTCGCATCTCTTAGCCAAGGTTGGTTTTTTGGATAGAGTCAGTCCCCAGGATTTGTCAGAATGAGGGGCGGTAGGTTGCAAAGAGGGTTGCGTGATGAGACTTACTTGAGATCGGAACCTTTCAACGTATGCTGGCAGGCTCTCTCAGGGAAGTTGTGTCACATTGGAAAGTTGCTGGTGCGGCACCAGACAGTCATTAGGTACAGCAGGCGTGTTGGAGATTCTTTCAGGTATAGAAACCGGTAGAGGATAGACTTCTAGTATTGCTTTGTTGTCATGCATCCAAGAGCGTCCTAGGATCATGTCGTAGTTGGGATGATCTTTAAATATGTAGAACTTTGCTTGTGTCGAGGCATCACCCAATTTGACTTCAAGATCGATATATCCATATGCATCTATGAGTTTTCCTTCTGAATCTTTAACCACAGTTGGGTGACAAGTAGCTTCCGGATTTGAAATCTTTGCCGCTCTCAAGGTCTTGACAGTAATGATGTTAAATTCGGAAGCCGTATCAATCAACGCGCTATCGAACTCAATATCTCTCAAACGAGTGACAGTTAGGAGTCCCCAGTCTCCCTTGCTCGCGTCCTTCAGGAAAGACTGGGGTTTCTGGACTGCTTCTGGATACAAACGCCTTCCTGACACAACGTGGTTGAGGGCCGTAAATATGTATTGACGCTGCCCTTTGGAGAAGTACAAGATTTCACACAAGTGCTCCATCATAGATTGTACAGTCTTGCGAACGGAATCCCCAGAAATCATGCAGTTCTTGATAGGGAGAGGGTCTCTACGAACACCTTCGTTTCCAAGCCGGAGTTCCCCCGTCTCTATCTTTTCCCTGAATATTTGTTTCAACCTGTTATAATCTTTGGTTGGATGATGTACGAATATGTGGTAGCAACAGTATTTAAGATCTGCCATGTCTTTCTCAGTTGGAGGACGCCTGATAGGAGGCAGCTTGACGACATCGTCTTGGATCCACGCTTCCAGGAGTTCTATCACTTCATTCATGGGGAAAGGAAAACCTGTATCTTCGGTGTCTCGTGCAGTAGTTTTGTCCGCTCCTTTCCGAGACGAAGTCTTGTGTGCCGGGGATGCCCGCTTGGTTTGTTGTTCCGTCACTGGAGCTTTCCTTTTTTCTCCTCCGCCCACTACACTCACAGAAGGACCAGTGTTGTATTGCTTATTCGTGAGGCGCCTGCTTCCTCGACTTTCACGTGAATCTTCACTTCGAACAACTCTGGTTCTTTCTAGCAATGCTGGTGCAGTTGTTACTGAACGTTTGGCAGCTTCATGGAGTTCAGAGAACGTTTGAAAGCCCAGGTTCTCTAACAGAGCGCGGTATATGGGTATCATCCATTGATGCATAATTCCACCAATTGTCGTTCGGTGATGTTCGGGTCGTGACATTCTAGCGCTTGGGTTCTAAACCTTTTAACGAAGTCATTGGGATGTTCGTTATTCCGTTGGAGAATTCTTCCCAGATCTGAAAAGGTGATTTGTTCAGATACGAAGAAATACTTTCTGTAGAAAGCACTGACCATCTCGCTCCAATTGGATATGCTGTTAGGCGCGATGTTGTTGTACCAGGTGTACGCCCTCCCCGTAAGTGATTTCGAGAATTCTTTTAGGCGTAGAACATGATTGTATTCATGTTCCCCCAAGGATTCCAAGAATCGAGAAACGTGTTCACGAGCATTACCAGTACCGTCGTAGAGGGAGAACTGGGGAGAAGCGTAACCTCTTGGAAGAGGAATTCGCTGCACATCTTGAGGGTATGGTGGCTGATGTTGGTGTACATCCGTTCGGTCTCCTTTTCCTAGATTCTGGAGAAGTCGTTCCAGGTCCTCGCTGTTTATGGGTGAAAACTATTCCTGCTGGATTTGGTAATTTGGGGTGTGTGGATGAGGAATGAATCTAAACCCCTAAACAAATGCACTGCGCGGTGAGTGCTTGTAGATTCGGAAATCAATCTGTGCAAGTCCGGCCTAAACCAAGAAACGGCCGTTCCGGACTTGTTTCGGTCACAAAGTGAAGGAGATGGGGTTGATCTTAGGGAGGGAAGCGAAGAAGGTGTTGAGATTGTGAAGGTGTTGGCTTGCTTATGACTTGTAATGTAAAGCCGAACCGCTTACAGGATGCAAGCTATCGGCCCGGTGTTTTGTATTAACACTTGGTTTCTGTTTTTGTCTGGACTTGCTCTTGTTGGTGGAAATAGGGAGGAGAACCTATTTATACAAGTCATTGAGCCTTATTCACGTCTCTCGTGGAAAGTGGAGGAAGTGGAGTGATGGAGTAGTGGAGTTGTGTGTCAGTGTTACACGACCAGTCTTGCCCACTTCTCCTGTCACCGCTAACCGTCCATAACTTCCTAACACGTTCTTGTGATGGCGCGTTACACGCTGCACGCCGTAAACCGCAGACCAATACCCCGTATGTATCCCCCGCCTTTGTGACATGATTGATGTCCTGAATGTGTGAATCGTGGATCCACGAAAGGTAGCATGTAATGCTGAATTGAATAACTGCGTTATTCAGGAAGTTGATACTTGTGAAGTATCATGTGTATTTTATGCAGGTCCTGCATCATGGTGTGGTAAAGTGATGGGTGGTGACGCCTCACTGACCAATTAACTCCCCGACCGGGGTTGTATAACCAAGTCGGTGAAGTTGGACGGACGAGATGATCTTCGAGACACTCATATCTGCGACCGTTAATGAATTAGGGTTTTTGAAGAGGTGCGCAAGCATCACTCTTCAGCTTGGTCGAAACCAAGCATGGGAAGGTTTTTGGAAAGGACCGACCGGGCATGCGTGTAGACAACATACCGGTGTACACGCCCATATCTCACTGTCCCATGAAGGTGCAATCTAGGCCACTCAATTTGACCGGCAAAGAGGAGTGGTGGAGATCGATTTTGTAATAGGAATTTGGTACCGCAAAAAGCCGCGCACCATGCTCACTTCCGGCGCGTTCCAAGATGACCTAACTTGGTCTGCCCGCGTGTAAGTGGTAGGCTGGTGTTCACGCCTACACCGACTATCCCATGAAAACGTGACCTGAACCACTCAAATCGTCCGGCGAAGTTGAGCGGTCGAGATTAGTTTGCGGTTTGGGAGGTGTGACCACGCTAGTTTGAGCGCGCGTCTTGGAATGACAAGGCGTGATATGCCTTGGCCGATCGGGTGAGGGGATAGATGGGTCCACGGTGGTCATCTTTGGTATGACCGGACTGCTAATCTAATCTTGGACCCTCCATTCGTATGGGAGAAGATGGACGCTCGTGATGCTCAAAACCCTAATTTTGGGTTTCAAGGTCGTGCGTCAATGCTTCATTCGGCGTACGAATTGGGATAACCAACCATTGTTGGTCCTGACCGATTGGTCAGGTATGTAGGCGGGCCCACGGTGATTGTGTTGACATGTTCCAGGCCCTTTGAATCTACATCTACACCCTCCATCTATACCTGCGAAGATGGATGGTTAAGGCTATTTTGCGACACATGTAATATGCCGCAAACCCTAATTTTAGGGTTTTCCGCCCATATCTTCTATGGTTTGGACGTTTTGGCAAGCTAGGCCAATTGAGGGAGGCCGACCATGCGGGGTCCGCGTTGGTTCGGCGAAAGGATATTCCATACCGCTTGGGGGTGATGGAATTGATCTGGTCATCCAATCATGCTTGTGAAGTTGGATGATCAGTGATCATATCCGGATCGATCTGGCCGATCCGGATGCTCAATCGGCTAGTATAACACACCGAGAGGGGCTCAATCGGGCTAGTATAACACACCGAGAGTCATCCCGTACGGGTATTTCGTACATGGTTTCATTATAATGCTTGGAGGTTTGTGTTGCTCTGTAAGAGCAACACTCGATCGTCATGCCGCACCGATAATGAGTACAAGAAATACAAGGCTGATTGCGCATTAATTAATAATGCTAGAAATTCACAGGGTATATGGGATTGTTGCTACATGCTCCAACCTGGATGAATTTCGTGTATTCATAGAATGGGATTGTTGCCACATGCTCCATTCTAGGTGAATTAAGTGAGGGAATATCCAACACTTATTAATGGCTTTATCTTTTACAAGATGTCAGCGCATGATTTTCTGGTTTTTACAATTTTATCCTTAAATGAAAATCCACTATCAACATTAAGTCCCCTGCCTAGCACATAATGGTTACACTATTGTGGGGTAGGCATGAGATGGTGACATATACAAACGTAAGAAGAAAAGATAAAGGAAGTCTACCTGGAGGGATTCTGGCCGTAGGCAATCCTCCATACGTGCACGATCTCAAGCCTTGATGGACCTGCTTCCTTCCTTAGGGTATTTGAATCAAAAGAGGAATCCAAACAAAAGAGGAATCCTTGTTCTATTGGGATTCCGGGCGTGGGTGCTTACACACTGCTGGTTGAATCGCTCGTGTATCCAGATGCTCTTCTGATTCTTGATTAGGGCTCAAAATAAAGCCTGACTTAGTCGGTGTCGTATCCTCATATATCGGGCGCCGTAATCTTTTTAGGGTTTCCTCAGCATATATGCAAGTGTAGAGATTCTGAACCACTTTTACGATTTTACAATAGGGCTTTCTCGTAGAAACTCCGTTTCCTTATCATGTCGAACACCAGTGGATCGTCTTCTTCATTCCGTCAAGGATCTTCCATTAAACGTGCACGACCTGCGTCTGAGCTTCGTGATGGATCCCCTGCTCGTGTTCTCCGAGTTAAGAAGATAATACCGGTTCGTCTCTCCTTTTTTCTTTTTCTTTTTTTCTGAACAATTGCTTGTTCTTCATAATGATCAGGTGAATAATCTTCTCATTCTTGCAGAGATATCCTACCGGAACATGTGTGACGTTTATCGATGATGATGACTTAAACAGTCCTCTTCCTTCAAAATCAAACACGCCTACCCCTGTCGACCTCGAAGATGCTGATCTGGGTGTCTCATCTTATGAATACCCCAATGCAGGTCTTTCATTCGATGTTCGCATGAAATGTTTATCCTCCATGCTGCGATACGTCGGTGGATTCTTAGTGCGGAAGGAGTTCGTGCCTCATACACGAAGTTATGGAGAAAGTATGGTCATATCGCAACCGGGAATGTGGTCCTGCCTTTGTTCATCCGCTGGTCACCACGGTAAACTGTCTTCTTCCTATGATTGCTTTGAGATGGAGAACATTTCTATCCGCAACGTTGCCGAATCAAGCCTTGAAAAGTGGGAGAATATGGTATCTACCTGCGAATCCATGGAGTTCAATGTGGGCTGCATGCTGCAACTTTGATATAATCAAGGTTGATCGAGCTGGTATCCTCGTAAACGTTGTTCCTTCTGCGAAAGCTATCTTGGAAGAGGAAAGGGCTCTGGCTGCGGAATCACAGAAGGTAGAGCAGGCAATACAGGACTTGAGGAAAAGGATAGAGAGATATCATGCTAGACTGGAGATGATGCTCTCAAGGAACTATAATCTACTAGATGGCCTCCTCTAAGTCGCATTCAGCTGCATTCATTTATGCCAAAAGTTTTTGAACGTTTTTGTGGAATAAATTGTATTGGTTTTTTTTTTGATTGGTGAAACGGGTTTTTTCTTTGATGCATCTCTGAATATAATTGGTGATTCAAACATGTAATGAAAATAAATGCCTGTATTGTTGACAGAGTAGATAGTGGTCAGGCATGATATGCCTTGAGCCATTTTCCATTGATGACTGCTTCCAATTTGCCTCCGTCCACCTTAATGATCTTGTAGTAGCCAGTATTGTAAGCCTTGGTGACTGTGTAAGGACCTTCCCATTTCGGTGAGAACTTTGGTGCGGACATGTCTTGTTGGATGTGTTTGGCGTTTTCAAAACCAAATTTCCCACTCGAAAACACGTGATTTCACGGTTTTGTTGTATGCCCCGGAAATTCTATTCCGTACACCTGAGTGCGTTCTTCGCTTTGCTTCTTCTGAAATCCAGTGTCTAACTCCGCTACTCTAGAGTTAGAGGTTTCAGCTTCGTTCCAGTAGATCCCGGTTGCCGCTGCAATCCTGGCTGATGGGATTTTGATCTCTGCTGGCAGAATTGCATCCGCTCCGTAAACAAGTGAGTATGGGGAAACTCCAATGGAGCTTCTGGGTGATGTCCGGTATGCCCATAGTGCCATTGGTAACTGGTCATGCCATTCTCTAGGGTTATCGTGTATTGTTCGACTTATGATCCGGATCAATGTCTTGTTGGTACTTTCAGCTTGTCCGTTCCCTTGAGGGTAGTAGATGGTGGAGAAGACCTGTTTAATGCCATACTCTTCAAGTAGCTCTCGTACCTGTTTATTGGCGAAGGGAGTGCCATTATCAGTGATGATATGCTTAGGCACACCAAAACGACAAATGATATGTTCTTTAATGAAAGCCGCAATCGTTGCTCCTGTAGTCCCTCGCAGTGGGATGGCTTCTACCCATTTGGTGAAGTACTCTGTCGCGGTTATGATGTACTCGTGTTGCTTTGATGATGGAGGGTTGATTTTCCCGATGATGTCCAGTCCCCAGCTGTAAAATGGCCATGGACTGCTTATCGAGTGTAGAGGGGTGGAAGGCGCATGAACAAGGTTCCCATGAATTTGGCATTTGTGACAGCTTTGAACGAAAACGGCTGCGTCATCCTTCATGGTCGGCCAATAGTATTTCTCATGTATCTGGAGAAACAGTTTCCTCTTCCCTTGATGTTCCCCTTCATGTGTTTCCTTCAGCATGACTGGGATTTCTTCCCCAGCCAGGCATCGTAGTAGATCACCTCCGAAGCTCTTGTGATACAGGATCCCTTCATGCAACACGAACCGCTTAGCCTTTTGCTTCATCTTGATAGCATCCTTTTGATAGGCAGGAGTTGTTCCGTCACGGAGATAACTAATGTACGGCTCTCTCCAGTCCCCAATGTGATTCACGTTAAAAATTTCCAATTGGTGTGGCGGTGCTTGGCAATTTGAGCAGGACTTCTGAAGTAGTCTGGATTGAGCCTCCATCCCTGGCCAGTAATAGCCCAGACGTTGGAGTCGTCGGTAAAGCGTTACCACCAGTGATTGTCCACAAATTTCATTGTGAACATGATTCAGCTGTAGTTGTGCTTCGTCATCCCCAAGACATCTTGACAGGAACCATCCGAGTTCCGATAATACAGCATACCATGAAGCATGAAGAAGTTCTGTAGGTTTTTAAGACTGACCTTTCCTTGGGAGAGTGAGCTGTTGAGCTCTTGAATGATCGGAGTTCGCCAATCATCGGTCTTGGTGTCTTTGTATTGTGATAACCATGTCGATTCTATAGTTCTCCTCTTTACTATCATGGTTTCTTCCAAACCTTCGAACTTCAATTTGGAAGCCAGTGTTGCTAGACAGTCGGCGTGTTTGTTGTTGCTGCGACTGACATGGGTTATGGTTGCATCAACAAAATAATTCAATAACCTCCGTGCTTCTGATCGGTATGGAGCTAGCGTTACTTCCTTTAGTGCGTATACCCCATTCATCCGATTCACCAAAAGTAACTTGAGTCACCTCTTATCTCCAGGCGCGTGACTCCCACTTGCTTGGCTATTGACAGCCCTATGGGGAAGGCTTCATACTCTGCCGAGTTGTTGGTGCATTCAAGTCCAAATTGAAGGAGTGTGAGAATACTTCCCCGCTTGGAGATACTAATACCACGCCCGCTCCTCCGATATTCGCTAGGGGTAGCGAGCCATCAAAATACAAGAGCCACACTTCTTCTTCCAAAACGAGACGTCTGGAAATTCTCCGGGGAGATCTTCGTGTAGCCCCGTAGTGCCTTCTCCAGAAATGCCACCAAGTAAGTCCGCAACCGCTTGACCCATGATAGCTCTAGGTTAAGCACACGTTATGTCCAGCTCTGACATTTGGAGAAGCCACTTGCCTGTCCTTCCAGTCAGGACCGGCTTGAAAGTAAAAACTTTGCAGGATCAGATTTAGACACGAGTATCACCCTATTAGACAGTAGGTAATGCCTGAACTTTTGAATGGAATGGATTAAGGCTAAACATGCTTTTTCCGCTCTGGGGTATCTGAGTTCAGCATCTCTCAATATTCGGCTGAAGTAGTATATGGGATGTTCGATTCCCTCTTCGTCTTCCTGAGCGAGTAGAGCTCCTACTGCGGTGTCACTGAAGGCAGTGTAGAGATGTAGCGGCTTTCCTTATGCATGAGACTTCATAATGGCTGGAGATGACAGTATTCGTTGAATCTTTCGAAAAGCCTCCTGCTGGGTTGCGGTCCAAATGAAGCTAGCTCCTTTCTTTAGCAAGGGAGTGAATGAGGCGGCAAGTTGGGCTAGACCCGGTATAAAACGTCGTATGTAGTTTACCTTGCCCATGAAACTCTGGAGTTCCTTCACAGTTCGTGGAGGCGGCATTGTGAGGATAGCTTGAGTCTTGGACGGGTCTACCTTAATCCCCTCCGCGGTTACTTGGAATCCTAGAAATTTGCCTGAGGAGACACCGAAAGCGCATTTCAAAGGATTCATTTTCAACTTGTATTCTCGACACCTCTCGAACACTTGCCGTAAGACGTTGGTGTGATCTGCTCGAGCCCTTGACTTGACCACAATATCATCCACGTAGTCTTCTACTTGTTTATGCATCATGTCATGGAAGATTGCCGTCATAGCACGTTGATACGTTGCGCCGGCGTTCTTTAAACCGAATTTCATAACGGTATAGTAAAAATTGCCAAGAGGGTTTCGGAAGGTTGTCTTACTTGCATCGTGCTCATACATCCTTATCTGATTGTAGCCGCTGTAACCATCCATGAAGGAAAACATGCCGTGTCCGCTAGTGGCGTCTACCAACATGTCGATGTTAGGCAGGGGAAAGTCGTCCTTGGGGCAGCACTTGTTCAGGTCTCTGAAATCCACGCAGCACCGAATCTGTCCGTTTTTCTTCTTTACTGGGACCACATTGGCTAACCAGGTCGGATGATGAATAGGTCTGATGAAGCCAACAGCTAGCAACTTCTGAATTTCGTTCTTGATTTGTTCTTCTACCTCATGTCTGAATTGCCTCGGAGATTGCTTGATTGGCTTGGATCTAGGTATGACGTGTAAGTGATGGGTGACCAATTTTTCATCCAGACCAGGCATTTCCTCGTATGTCCAGGCGAACACATCTTGGTACTCCTTGAGTAGTTGAACAAGACTCGTACGTTCGTCTATGGACAAAGTCGAACTGATAGAGACCGGCCGGGAGATTCTTCATTCCCGATGTTAACAGTCTCGAGCTCGTCAGTCATGGAATTGGTTCCATCTTGTAGTTTTCGCGGGGCGTCCAATACCTCCTCTTGTATTCCGTCGTTCTTGCAGCATTCAATTGGGCAGAGAGACTAGGTCCTGCTAATTGCTAACAGCGGCGCCGGTATATTGTCTTCCCCTTCTGGTCACGTTTCGCTTCAAAAGTGCGTTCCCTTTTGGTGTGAACGTGGGTTGAAGCTTCACTGGATAAAGATGGACGCCTCGTCAGAGAAGGCGTGTCGTGGTGCTTGGACCTCAGTGATGCAAGTCGATCTTCTTCCTGGATTGAAGCCCACGTGGGTAGTGGGGTGCACGAGACTTTGTCTCGATTTTCCCTGCGAAGTATCTTTTGGCTCGAATGCTCCACTCCGCATATTGGTGCGTACGGAGACAATGATGCAGGAATACGGATGACTTTCTCATTTAGCATGGTCTTCAGGCACTGGTGATACGTTGAAGGAATAACCTTGTTGTGGTGAAGCCACGGTCTCCCCAGTATCATATGGTAGTCTGGCTCCTTTTCTATGACTTCAAACTTTGCTCTTGACTGAACGGGTCCTACTGATAAATTCAGATTGACATACCCATATGTGCTGATCTGATTTCCTTCAAAGTCCGTCATCGTGGTGGGATGTCGTACAATCTTGCATGGGATAACCTTGGCTGTCTTGAGAGTAATTACATTCGAAGATGCTCCTGTGTCGACGAGGGCCCTCCTGAACTCTGAACCCTTGATGTGAGCGGTAACATGTAGGGCCCGGTTGTGACCTTCCTCTGCCATCATGTCGTCCTCTGTGAATGTAACATTATTTACAGATGTTTCCGATGCATTTAAGACTTCTGGACGAAAAGGAGTCAGATGTACGTCCAGATCTATTTTATTAACTGCAGCAAATGTCTCTGCCCGTTGATTCTTCGAGAGGTGCAAGAGTTCACACAAGCTTTCCACTAGAGATGCCGCTTCCTGATCCACTGGCCTCTGGTTCGTAGTAAAGTTGTTGATCTGAGGGGGACTAGTCCCCGGTGTAAAGGTCTCCGGAACGCTCATCTCTGATGTCATCTTGATGAGGAGATCATGTATGCCGTTTACTGCTTCTTTGATTAGCTCCATGTTCTCCGTGTGAATCTCCTGTATCCGTGCTAGTTCGCTTAATGTTGGGAATCTCCTGATCATGCCGTCAGATACGCCGTTAGGAGGAGGGGTATCTCCGTTGGAGGAACCATCAGGATTTGAGACCGTCGAGGTGGTCCTAAGACCAACCATCTCGAAATTGAATGAATAGTATTGAAGAAATTGACTTTACAACCGAGAGATTAACCTCCCGCTGTGGTCGCCAATTGTTTATGGGTGAAAACTATTCCTGCCGGATTTGGTAATTTGGGGTGTGTGGATGAGGAATGAATCTAAACCCCTAAACAAATGCACTGCGCGGTGAGTGCTTGTAGATTCGGAAATCAATCTGTGCAAGTCCAGCCTAAACCAAGAAATGGCCGTTCCAGACTTGTTTCGGTCACAAAGTGAAGGAGATGGGGTTGATCTTAGGGAGGGAAGCGAAGAAGGTGTTGAGATTGTGAAGGTGTTGGCTTTCTTATGACTTGTAATGAAAAGTCGAAACCGAAACTACGGGATGCAAGCTATCGGTTCCTTGTTTTGTATTAACACTTGGTTTCGTTTTTATCCGGACTTGCTCTTGTTGGTGGAAATAGGGAGGAGAACCTATTTATACAAGTCATTGAGCCTTATTCACGTCTCTCGTGGGAAGTGGAGGAAGTGGAGTGATGGAGTAGTGGAGTTGTGTGTCGGTGTTACACGATCGGTCTTGCTCACTTTCTCCCGTCACCGCTAACCGTCCATAACTTCCTAACACGTTCTTGTGATGGCGCGTTGCACGCTGCATGCCGTGCCGAAACCGCCGACCAATACCCCGCATGTATCCCCCAGTTTGTGACATGATTGATGTCCGGAATGTGTGAATCGTGGATCCACGAAAGGTAGCATGTAATCTTTGAATTGAATAACTGCGTTATTCGGGAAGTTGATACTTGTGAAGTATCATGTGTATTTTATGCGGAGTGCGCATCATGGTGTGGTAAAGTGATGGGTGGTGACGCCTCACCGACCAATTAACTCGACCGGGGTTGTATAACCAAGTCTGGTGAACTTGGACGGACGAGATGATCTTCGAGACACTCATCTCGCGACCGTTAATGAATTAGGGTTTTTGAAGAGGTGCGCAAGCATCACTCTTCAGCTTGGTCGAAACCAAGCATGGGAAGGTTTTGGAAAGGACCGACCGGGCATGCATGTAGACAACATACCGGTGTACACGCCCATATCTCACTGTCCCATGAAGGTGCAATCTAGGCCACTCAATTTGACCTAAAAGAGGAGTGGTGGAGATCGATTTTGTAATAGGAATTTGGTACCGCAAAAGCCGCGCACCATGCTCACTTCCAGCGCTTGGCGTTCCAAGATGACCTAACTTGGTCGGTCTGGCGTGTAAGTGGTAGGCTGGTGTTCTACGCCTACACCGACTATCCCATGAAAACGTGATCTCAACCACTCAAATCGTCCGGCGAAGTTGAGCGGTCGAGATTAGTTTGCGGTTTGGGAGGTGTGACCACGCTAGTTTGAGCGCGCGTCTTGGAATGACAAGGCGTGATATGCCTTGGCCGATCGGGTGAGGGGATAGATGGGTCCACGGTGGTCATGCTGGTTTGACCGGACCTGCTTAATCTAATCTTGGACCCTCCATTCGTACTGGAGAAGATGGACGCTCGTGATGCTCAAAACCCTAATTTTGGGTTTCAAGGCCGTGCGTCAATGCTTCATTCGGCGTACGACCGGGATAACCAACCATGGTTGGTCCCGACCGATTGGTCGGTATGTAGGCGGGCCCACGGTGATTGTGTTGACATGCTCCGGCCCTTTGAATCTACATCTACACCCTCCATCTATACCTGCGAAGATGGATGGTTAAGGCTATTTTGCGACACATGTAATATGCCGCAAACCCTAATTTTAGGGTTTTCCGCCCATACTGGCTATGGTTTGGACGTTTTGGCAAGCTAGGCCAATTGGGAGGGAGGCCGACCATGCGGGTCCGCGTTGGTTCGGCAAAGGATATTCCATACCGCTTGGGGGTGATGGAATTGATCTGGGTCATCCAATCATGCTTGTGGAGTTGGATGATCAGATCATATCCGGACCGATACGGTCAGTCCGGATGCTCAATCGGGCTAGTATAACACACCGAGAGGGGCTCAATTATACTAGTATAACACACCGAGAGTCGGCACTGTGACGGGTATTTCGTACATGGTTTCATTATAATGCTTGGAGGTTCGTGAGAGCAACACTCGATCGTCATGCCGCACCGATAATGAGTACAAGAAATACAAGGCTGATTGCGCATTAATTAATAATGCTAGAAATTCACAGGTATATGGGATTGTTGCTACATGCTCCAACCTCGGATGAATTTCGTGTATTCATAGAATGGGATTGTTGCCACATGCTCCATTCTAGGTGAATTAAGTGAGGAAATATCCAACACTTATTAATGGCTTTATCTTTTACAAGATGTCAGCACATGATTTTCTGGTTTTTACAATTTTATCCTTAAATGAAAATCCACTATCAACATTAAGTCCCCTGCCTAGCACATAATGGTTACACTATTGTGGGGTAGGCATGAGATGGTGACATATACAAACGTAAGAAGAAAAGATAAAGGAAGTCTACCTGGAGGGATTCTGGCCGTGGGCAATCCTCCATACGTGCACGATCTCAAGCCTTGATGGACCTGCTTCCTTCCTTAGGGTATTTGAATCAAAAGAGGAATCCAAACAAAAGAGGAATCCTTGTTCTATTGGGATTCCGGGCGTGGGTGCTTACACACTGCTGGTTGAATCGCTCGTGTATCCAGATGCTCTTCTGATTCTTGATTAGGGCTCAAAATAAAGCCTGACTTAGTCGGTGTCGTATCCTCATATATCGGGCGCCGTAATCGTTTTAGGGTTTCCTCAGCATATATGCAAGTGTAGAGATTCCAACCACTTTTACGATTTTACAATAGGGCTTTCTCGTAGAAACTCCGTTTCCTTATCATTTCGAACACCAAAGGATCGTCTTCTTTATTCCGTCAAGGATCTTCCATTAAACGTGCACGACTGCGTCCGAGCTTCGTGATGGATCCCCGCTCGTGTTCTCCGAGTTAAGAAGATAATACCGGTTCGTCTCTCCTTTTTTCTTTTTCTTTTTTCTGAACAATTGCTTGTTCTTCATAATGATCAGGTGAATAATCTTCTCATTCTTGCAGAGATATCCTACCGGAACATGTGTGACGTTTATCGATGATGATGACTTAAACAGTCCTCTTCCTTCAAAATCAAACACGCCTACCCCTGTCGACCTCGAAGATGCTGATCTGGGTGTCTCATCTTATGAATACCCCAATGCAGGTCTTTCATTCGATGTTCGCATGAAATGTTTATCCTCCAGCTACCGATACGTCGGTGGATTCTTAGTGTGGAAGGAGTTCGTGCCTCTGTACACGAAGTTATGGAAAAAGTATGGTCATATCGCAACCAGGAATGTGGTCCGGCACTGTTCATCTGCTCTGGTCACCACGGTAAACTGTCTTCTTCCTATGATTGCTGAGATGGAGAACATTTCTATCCGCAACGTTGCCGAATCAAGCCTTGAAAAGTGGGAGAATATGGTATCTACCTGCGAATCCATGGAGTTCAATGTGGGCTCATGCGGCAGCGCCTTGATATAATCAAGGTTGATCGAGCTGGTATCCTCGTAAACGTTGTTCCTTCTGCGAAAGCTATATTGGAAGAGGAAAGGGCTCTGGCTGCGGAATCACAGAAGGTAGAGCAGGCAATACATGACTTGAGGAAAAGGATAGAGAGATATCATGCTAGACTGGAGATGATGCTCTCAAGGAACTATAATCTACTAGATGGCCTCCTCTAAGTCGCATTCAGCTGCATTCATTTATGCCAAAAGTTTTTGAACGTTTTTGTGGAATAAATTGTATTGGTTTTTTTTTTTGATTGGTGAAACGGGTTTTTTCATTGATGCATCTCTGAATATAATTGGTGATTCAAACATGTAATGAAAATAAATGCCTCAGAGTGTTGACAGAGTAGATAGTGGTCGGGCATGATATGCCTTGAGCCATTTTCCATTGATGATCGCTTCCAATTTGCCTCCGTCCACCTTAATGATCTTGTAGTAGCCAGTATTGTAAGCCTTGGTGACTGTGTAAGGACCTTCCCATTTCGGTGAGAACTTTGGTGCGGATATGTCTTGTTGGATGTGTTTGGCCGTTTTCAAAACCAAATCCCCCACTCTGAAAACACGTGATTTCACAGTTTTGTTGTATGCCCTGGAAATTCTATTCCTGTACACCCGAGTGCGTTCTTCCTCTTTGCTTCTTCGAAATCCAGTGTCTAACTCCGCTACTCTAGAGTTAGAGGTTTCAGCTTGTTCTAGTAGATCCCGGTTGCCGCTGCAATCCTGGCTGATGGGATTTTGATCTCTGCTGGCAGAATTGCATCCGCTCCGTAAACAAGTGAGTATGGGGAAACTCCAATGGAGCTTCTGGGTGATGTCCGGTATGCCCATAGTGCCATTGGTAACTGGTCATGCCATTCTCTAGGGTTATCGTGTACTGTTCGACTTATGATCCGGATCAATGTCTTGTTGGTACTTTCAGCTTGTCCGTTCCCTTGAGGGTAGTAGATGGTGGAGAAGACCTGTTTAATGCCATACTCTTCAAGTAGTTATCATTTTGTTTATTGGCGAAGGGAGTGCCATTATCAGTGATGATATGCTTAGGCACACCAAAACGACAAATGATATGTTCTTTAATGAAAGCCGCAATCGTTGCTCCTGTAGTCCCTCGCAGTGGGATGGCTTCTACCCATTTGGTGAAGTACTCTGTCGTGGTTATGATGTACTCGTGTTGCTTTGATGATGGAGGGTTGATTTTCCCGATGATGTCCAGTCCCCAGCTGTAAAATGGCCATGGACTGCTTATCGAGTGTAGAGGGGTGGAAGGCGCATGAACAAGGTTCCCATGAATTTGGCATTTGTGACAGCTTTGAACGAAAGCGGCTGCATCATCCTTCATGGTCGGCCAATAGTATTTCTCATGTATCTGGAGAAACAGTTTCCTCTTCCCTTGATGTTCCCCTTCATGTGTTTCCTTCAAAGATGATCGGGATTTCTTCCCCGACCCGGAGCATCGTAGTAGATCACCTCCGAAGCTCTTGTGATACAGGATCCCTTCATGCAACACGAACCGCTTAGCCTTTTGCTTCATCTTGATAGCATCCTTTTGATAGGCAGGAGTTGTTCCGTCACGGACATAACTAATGTACGGCTCTCTCCAGTCCCCAATGTGATTCACGTTAAAAATTTCCAATTGGTGTGGCGGTGCTTGGAAATTTGAGCAGGACTTCTGAAGTAGTCTGGATTGAGCCTCCATCCCTGGCCAGTAATAGCCCAGACGTTGGAGTCGTCGGTAAAGCGTTACCACCAGTGATTGTCCACAAATTTCGTTGTGAACATGATTCAGCTGTAGTTGTGCTTCGTCATCCCCAAGACATCTTGACAGGGAACCATCCGGGTTCCGATAATACAGCATACCATGAAGCATGAAGAAGTTCTGCAGGTTTTTAAGACTAACCTTTCCTTGGGAGAGTGAGCTGTTGAGCTCTTGAATGATCGGAGTTCGCCAATCATCGGTCTTGGTGTCTTTGTATTGTGATAACCATGTCGATTCTATAGTTCTCCTCTTTTACTTATCGTCATGGTTTCTTCCAAACCTTCGAACTTCAATTTGGAAGCCGTGTTGCTAGACAATCGGCGTGTTTGTTGTTCTTTATGATCGACCGACATGGGTTATGGTTGCATCAAAGAAAATAATTCAAGAAACCTCGTGCTTCTAATCGGTATGGAGCTAGCGTTACTTCCTTTAGTGCGTATACCCCATTCATCCGATTCACCAAGAACTTGGAGTCACCTCTTATCTCCAGTGCGCGTGATTCCCACTTGCTTGGCTATTGACAACCCTATGAGGAAGGCTTCATACTCTGCTGAGTTGTTGGTGCATTCGAAGTCCAGCTTGAAGGAGTGTGAGAATACTTCCCCAGTTGGAGATACTAATACCACGCCCGCTCCTCCAGTATTACTGCTAGGGGTAGCAGAGCCATCAAAATACAAGAGCCACACTTCTTCTTCCAAAACAGAGACGTCCGGAAATTCTCCGGGAGATCTTCGTGTAGCCCCGTAGTGCCTTCTCCGGAAATGCCACCGGTAAGTCTCGCAACCGCTTGACCCTTGATAGCTCTAAGTGACGCACACGTTATGTCCAGCTCGACATTTGGAGAAGCCACTTGCCTGTCCTTCCGGTCGGACCGGCTTGAAAGTAAAAACTTTGCGAGGATCGATTTAGACACGAGTATCACCCTATTAGACAAGTAGGTAATGCCCGAACTTTTGAATGGAATGGATTAAGGCTAAACATGCTTTTTCCGCTCCTGGGTATCTCGAGTTCAAGATCTCTCAATATTCGGTGAAGTAGTATATGGGATGTTCGATTCCCTCTTCGTCTTCCCGAGCGAGTAGAGCTCCTATCTGCGGTGTCACCGAAGGCGGTGTAGAGATGTAGCGGCTTTCCTTATGCGGGAGACTTCATAATGGCTGGAGATGACAAATATTCGTTGAATCTTTCGAAAAGCCTCCTGCTGGGTTGCGGTCCAAATGAAGCTAGCTCCTTTCTTTAGCAAGGGAGTGAATGAGGCGGCAAGTTGGTCTAGACCCTGTATAAAACGTCGGATGTAGTTTACCTTGCCCATGAAACTCGGAGTTCCTTCACACAGTTCGTGGAGGCGGCATTGTGAGGATAGCTTGAGTCTTGGACGGGTCTACCTTAATCCTCCGCGGTTACTTGGAATCCTAGAAATTTGCCTGAGGAGACACCGAAAGCGCATTTCAAAGGATTCATCTTCAACTTGTATTCTCGACACCTCTCGAACACTTGCCGTAAGACGTTGGTGTGATCTCGCTCGAGCCCTTGACTTGACCACAATATCATCCACGTAGTCTTCTACTTGTTTATGCATCATGTCATGGAAGATTGCCGCATAGCACGTTGATACGTTGCATACGGCGTTCTTTAAACCGAATGTCATAACGGTATAGTAAAAATTACCAAGAGGGTTTCTAAGGTCAGTCTTACTTGCATCGTGCTCATACATCCTTATCTCGATTGTAGCCGCGTAACCATCCATGAAGGAAAACATGCCGTGTCCGCTAGTGGCGTCTACCAACATGTCGATGTTAGGCGGGGGAAAGTCGTCCTTGGGCAGCACTTGTTCAGTCTCTCTACATCCACGCGGACCGAATCTGTCTGTTTTTTCTTCTTTCCGGGACCACATTGGCTAACCAGGTCGGATGATGAATAGGTCGATGAAGCCAGCAGCTAGCAACTTCGAATTTCGTTCTTGATTTGTTCTTCTACCTCATGTCTGAATTGCCTTGGAGATTGCTTGATTGGCTTGGATCTAGGTATGACGTGTAAGTGATGGGTGACCAATTTTTCATCCAGACCAGGCATTTCCTCGTATGTCCAGGCGAACACATCTTGGTACTCCTTGAGTAGTTGAACAAGACTCGCACGTTCGTCTGTGGACAGAGTCGAACTGATAGAAACCAGCCTGGGAGATTCTTCATTCCCGATGTTAACGAGCCTCGAGCTCGTCACCATGGAATTGGTTCCATCTTGTAGTTTTTTATGCAAGCGTCCAATACCTCCTCTTGTATTCCGTCGTTCTTGCAGCATTCAATTGGGCGGAGAGACTAGGTCCTGCTAATTGCTAACAGCGGCGCCGGTATATTGTCTTCCCCTTCTGGTCACGTTTCGCTTCAAAAGTGCGTTCCCTTTTGGTGTGAACGTGGGTTGAAGCTTCACTGGATAAAGATGGACGCCTCGTCAGAGAAGGCGTGTCGTGGTGCTTGGCCCTCAGTGATGCAAGTCGATCTTCTTCCTGGATTGAAGCCCACGTGGGTAGTGGGGTGCACAGGACTTTGTCTCGATTTTCCTGCGAAGTATCTTTTGGCTCGAAACGGCTCCACTCCGCATATTGGTGCGTACGGAGACAATGATGCAGGAATACGGATGACTTTCTCATTTAGCATGGTCTTCAGGCACTGGTGATACGTTGAAGGAATAACCTTGTTGTGGTGAAGCCACGGTCTCCCCCAGATCATATGGTAGTCCCTGCTCCTTTTCTATGACTTCAAACTTTGCTCTTGATCAACGGGTCCCTGCGATAAATTGATTGACATACCCATATGTGCTGGTCTGGTTTCCTTCAAAGTCCGTCATCGTGGTGGGTTGTCGTACAATCTTGCATGGGCTAACCTTGGGTCATCTTGAGAGTCTTGAGAGTAATTACATTCAAGATGCTCCCCGTGTCGACGAGGCCCTCCTCGAACTGAACCCTTGATGTGAGCGGTAACATGTAGGGCCCGGTTGTGACCTTCCTCTACCATCATGTCGTCCTCTGTGAATGTAACATTATTTACAGATGTTTCCGATGCATTTAAGACTTCTGGAAGAAAAGGAGTCAGATATACGTCCAGAGCTATTTTATTAACTGCAGCAAACGTCTCTGCCAGTTGATTCTTCGAGAGGTGCAAGAGTTCACACAAGCTTTCCACTAGAGATGCCGATTCCCCGATCCACTGGCCTCTCGGTTCGTAGTAAAGCCGTTGATCTGAGGGGACTAGTCCCACAGGTGTAAAGGTCTCCTAACGCTCATCTCGATGTCATCTTGATGAGGAGATCATGTATGCCGTTTTCGCTTCTTTGATTAGCTCCATGTTCTTCGTGTGAATCTCCCGTATCCGTGCTAGTTCGCTTAATGTTGGGAATCTCCCGATCATGCCGCCGATACGCCTGTTAGGAGGAGGGGTATCTCCCAGTTGGAGGAACCATCGATTTGAGACCGTCGAGGTGGTCCTAAGAACAACCATCTCGAAATTGAATGAATAGTATTGAAGAAATTGACTTTACAACCGAGAGATTAACCTCCCGCCGTGGTCGCCAATTGTTTATGGGTGAAAACTATTCTGCCGGATTTGGTAATTTGGGGTGTGTGGATGAGGAATGAATCTAAACCCCTAAACAAATGCATCACTAGCGTGAGTGCTTGTAGATTCGAAATCAATCTGTGCAAGTCCAAATTTAAACCAAGAAATGGCCGTTCCAGGACTTGTTTCGGTCACAAAGTGAAGGAGATGGGGTTGATCTTAGGGAGGGAAGCGAAGAAGGTGTTGAGATTGTGAAGGTGTTGGCTTGCTTATGACTTCTAATGTAAAGCAGAACCTACTTAGGATGCAAGCTATCGCCTTCCGGTGTTTTGTATTAACACTTGGTTTCTGTTTTTATCTGGACTTACTCTTGTTGGTGGAAATAGGGAGGAGAACCTATTTATACAAGTCATTGAGCCTTATTCACGTCTCTCGTGGGAAGTGGAGGAAGTGGAGTGATGAGTAGTGGAGTTGTGTGTCAGTGTTACACGATCAGTCTTGCTCACTTCTCCTGTCACCGCTAACCGTCCATAACTTCCTAACACATTCTTGTGATGGCGCGTTGCACGCTGCACGCTGTAAACCGCCAGACCAATACCCCAGTATGTATCCCCCCAGTTTGTGACATGATTGATGTCTAGAATGTGTGAATCGTGGATCCACGAAAGGTAGCATGTATCGTCAATTGAATAATCACGTTATTCGTGAAGTTGATACTTGTGAAGTATCATGTGTATTTTATGCATGGTCGCATCATGGTGTGGTAAAGTGATGGGTGGTGACGCCTCACCGACCAATTAACTCTACGACTGTGGGTTGTATAACCAAGTCGGTGAAGTTGGACGGACGAGATGATCTTCGAGACACTCATCTCGCGACCATTAATGAATTAGGGTTTTTGAAGAGGTGCGCAAGCATCACTCTTCAGCTTGGTCGAAACCAAGCATGGGAAGGTTTTGGAAAGGACCGACCGGGCATGCGTGTAGACAACATACCGGTGTACACGCCCATATCTCACTGTCCCATGAAGGTGCAATCTAGGCCACTCAATTTGACCGGCAAAGAGGAGTGGTGGAGATCGATTTTGTAATAAGAATTTGGTACAGTGCCAAGCGTCATGCCCACTTCGGGCGCACGTTCCAAGATGACCAATCTTGGTCGGTCTTGGCCGATTGGTCAGTGTGAAGGTGGTAGGCTGGTGTTCACGCCTATACCGAATATCCCATGAAACGTGATCTCGAGCCATCCAAATCGTCCGACGAAGTTGAGCGGTCGAGATCTGGCCATGGTTTGGGAGGTGTGACCACGCTAGTTTGAGCGCGTCTTTGAATGACCGGGCGTGATATGCCTTAGCCGATCGGGTGAGGGGATAGATGGGTCCACGGTGGTCATGCTTGGTATGACCGGACCGCTTAATCTAATCTTGGACCCTCCATTCGCACGAGAAGATGGACGCTCGTGATGCTCAAAACCCTAATTTTGGGTTTCAAGGTCGTGCGTCAATGCTTCATTCGGCGTACTTAATCGGGATAACCAACCATGGTTGGTCCCGACCGATTGGTCGGTATGTAGGCGAGCCCACGGTGATTGTGTTGACATGTTCCGGGCCCTTTGAATCTACATATACACCCTCCATCTATACCTGCGAAGATGGATGGTTAAGACTATTTTGCGACACATGTAATATGCCGCAAACCCTAATTTTAGGGTTTTCCGCCCATGCTGCTATGGTTTGGACGTTTTGGCAAGCTAGGCCAATTCTGGAGGGAGGCCTACCATGCGGGGTCCGCGTGGTAGGCTGGGAAAAGTGGTTTGCCTACAACTTATACTGCAAGTGCACAGTGCCTATTGGAGGCAGGGAAAGTACAGGTCGATCCACAGGGAAATGGAGTGTGTGTAAGTTGATCTAAAGGCTTCACTAAACTGATTTCTGATGAGTAACACAGTTATTGGTTTGTCGATACGACTAAATGAAGTGTGATAGTAATTCTAAGGCAACAGGTAGATTGTGAACAGATTGGAGAACACTAGGGCAAAGAATCCACCACCCGACCTATGCTAAGGTAATTCAACTAAGGTTGTGTTCTTGTACCTTCCTAAGGAAAATTCTAAAGAATGATGTATCAACTAATCTTATCGATTCCCCTAGTATCAACTATCTTTCTACAAAGATAGTTGATCACAGTTCCTTGGTTAATTAGCTAAGCATCACTCCTATCTTATAAAGCACATACCTTCTTCCATGGAAGTCTCAAATGGAGAATTTATTAACCACTCTATCTAATTCTCCCCTAGTATTGGTTTGTCTTCTTACAAAGACAACCAATCACATGATAATTTGATCAATTAGCTAACTACACTGTATCCCAATCAAGCACAGCAAGAACAACAACATGAATATGAATTACTCAACATATTATCAAAGGTTTCATCCACACCCTAGTAATGAAACTTAGAACATAATTAAAACAATCAAAACACTAATTAAACTAAGCTTGGTGCACTCGCTAGTCCAGGCATAAGCTTTACATCACACTTGCTCATCCCTATTTATACATGCCAAACCCTAGTTCACTTAAAATTGGAAATTAAACAAAGACCCTCTCACCCAAAGTCAATCGTTGTCCCCTCTGTTCATGCGGCTCGAAAACTCCTTAATTTGATGTTCCCCACCGTGAAGAAACCCTAAACCTAATTCTTTCTATCTCAAACTTAGCCTCTAGGAAGAAGCTATGGAAGAGATAGAGAGAAACTAGGTGGTGAAGGTGGTACTGTTTGTTGGTGGTCATGGGTGTCGGGGAAGAAGAAGGTGGTCATGCGAGTTTGGTCTGGGAGAGAAGGAGATGGTGAAGGTCCGCAGAATCGTCGGGGAAGAAAAGAGAAATGAGAAAGTGAGGATGGGGTTTGGTTCGATGAGTAAGGGTATAGGCGGTTTTGGTGTTGAGCGGGAGCAAACGAAAATGATGTGTAGGGTGGAGCGACCATCGGATTCGGATGGGCGAGATCTCACTACTCGGGATGGAACGGCTTGGATCCTATTATGGGCCGGGTCTTGGATAGCTTAAGCCCATGTCTTGTAAGTTGGGTTGCAACAAATCGATGCGCGCGGCTTTGGCTTTTGCTCCATAGACGCTCGTCTCCAATTTTCTCGCTCTTTTGGCTCCTCAATTTCTCCGAGCTTTATTTACTACCTAAAAACACAAAATTAATTAGTACAAATATTTATTCTTGAAAATGGGAAAATACGAGAATTTGGGATAATATCTCGATTTCTAAGCACAAAAGATGAGTTAAATGCTAATAAAAAGGTGTAGAAATATGCAATATTTGGCACTCATCAAATACCCCCAAACCTGAATTTTACTTGTCCTCAAGTGAAACAGTTAAGAAATCCTAACTATACCACTGTCGGGTCTCTCGAATGCATTTAGCGTATGCACTAAGCCTTTAAACCCCTAGGTGTCCCTAGTGGACGAGTTGTAGTCTCGTGAGGGTTTACTGCAGGTGTACCCACAAAACCTTCTCCAACTTCGGAGTGTAAAAGAGTCTCAAGCATCCAAGGAGCTATGAGGACATAGAGTTTCGCATGCTAGTAACACGAAGTTAGAACTACCAAAGAACGCATTATCATCCTTAAGAGTTGAGCGAGAAATAACCATACCATATGAAAGAATTCGGATTCAATAGTGATCACAAGCCTCGACTTCTGCCTCACCAATAAGGTTTTATGATAATTGCACTCAAAAAGACCGCTTTTTTAGTCTCTCATGTGTGCAGGCAGGAATAAAGAGAGAAATCCTGCACACGTTGAAGATGAGAAGGATAACCTTCCGAAATAATTTCTGGAGACTCCATAGAGTTGTGGACAAAAAGAATCTTTTTCTGATGATCTCTAAGAAAGGAAAACAACCATTAGCAAGGATGGGAGTACTCACTTACCTTCTCACCCGATCGGCAATTAATATCACTCTCTCGGTATTCATAGAAACGTCTTCAATCTTTTCGTCTCTTCAATGATGAACTTCAACTTCATAAAAACTTGACAAACATATACTTTTTTTTTTTTTTTTTTTTTTTTTATAGAATGAAAATAACAATAAAACAATAAAACTCAATTTTTCACAACTTGTATTGTCTTGTCTTGATTTCATAAACTTCATTAATTTTCATCCTATTTTCTTTTCTTTTCTTTGTTGCATGTAAACCTTGGACTATTTCAACTTTTCTTCAAATATTCTGATGATGCTCCGCTTGTAGGATCATAATAACAACAACAATTCAAGACAACGAATAGCAACAACTCAGTCGAAGAGGATTGAATGTAAATGGCGCTTGACGATAGGAAGATATGAAATCAAAAGTTTAAGAAGTGTCGCGAGTATGAGAATTTGTACGCCAATACTTCGCAAGACATTTATAAGGGGACGGCTTTCATTCACTATATAAAGGGATGGGTGGATCTTTGTAGGTAGGTCTTCTTGGATTGGAGAGTAAGTGATTAGGAGAGAAACAGAGAATGTTTGTAAGTTCTTGTGTAATTCCATTTTCCTGTGAAAAGATTTCAAGAAAGTTATTAATAAACATTCATAATTGTTCATCTATTATCTTTGGAATGGATTAGTTAAACAAAATATAGTGAGGGTGTATTGTGGATTTCCTTAACTCACCGCTTGGCAACGTTGTTTCTATGAATCATTGATGTTGTTGAGAGGAGAGAGTGATGCCAACGCTAATCGAACTACAAGAAGGAGTTTTCATCTTTAAACGTCACCCTCATGATTGACAAAATTAGCACTCAAGAGATCAAAAATAGTCTTTGAGAAAGTGGTGCGAGAAGTTGGGTAGCTCACCATTCCTACCCGGAATTGACGTACGGTGACACACGCTCTAACAGATTTTTTAGAAAGTCACAAAAAAAATGAAGGTCGGTGCCTCGCTTGATGTAAAAATGGGTAGTCTCCACTATGGGTGATCACAATTCTACTACCGAATATCTATACATCACCTAATTCGCCATCTGGTATGGTTAAATCCAACTTTAACGCGCTAATCAACTAAGAAACCCGATTGTGTTCTCCAAGTACTTAGAATTCGATTATTTCGGTCAGACTCTCTATGTAAACATAGCTAGAAGCATCTTAGGTGACTCTAAGATCTCTAAAAGTTGGAGGTTTTTATGTACATATTTACAAAGAGTTTTGAAATTTTTGAAATTTTTGATTTTTGATTTTGATTTTTTTTTTTTTTTTTTTTGAAATAAAATACTAAAAACTCTATATGCAAATGCACCCCCAAACCTAAATCAAACGTTGTCCTCAATGTGTCAACAGATGATAAGAAATTAAGAATTCAAAAAGTCAAAAAGTCACATACCAAGAGAACTATGTTGAGTAGAGAAAAGGGAAGAGATTATCGGATGTCGGCGAAAGCAAGGTTAGAGCTTCATTAGTCAAGGCTAGAATCCAACATTCTCAGCTGAGATCTTATTGGATTAGCACAATAAAAAGAAGACTCAACCGATTCAAGATAGAAAATTTAACAAGCCCTACTGGATTATATACAAGGAAAATTCACCATATACCAACAATCTAAAGAGTTGAGGATCAACCCAAAAGAAGATATGCAGAGACATCAATAGCCTTACACATATATAACATGAGAGTGCAAGTAAGACTGCATATGTGAACAAGTTACCCCCAAGCCAAAACTTGTCAACAGATGTGTTTTTGAGCACAAAATCTTGCAATTTTAGAGGCACATCATGTACTAGGTCTAATTCAAAATGGACACTTTTAGGAACGGGTAGAGATACACATTCCAACTGTGGCTCCTTAAAGGTGTTATACTTTGATGCAAAAATAGTCCAAGAGGACTTGAGAAGCACAAAGCTCTAGGCCTAGATTAGGAACTCTCAGAATAGTTGGTTTAAGATTTTTGTGACAGGCCAAACCTAGGTTAGGTGGAAATCTATCAACTTGTGACATGGAAAGGGGGGCACATGCATCCAATTTGCTCTTATTCATTTGGCTCTTAACATCACTACACACTCTTCCATGAGTCGAGATAAGAAGTGTAGTATCATGCTCACAATCATTGAACAAATTAGCAAGTCCCAATTGATAATCATCATCAAAAATTTCAACCTCATGCATAAGAGAAACCAGGAGACACATCATGCCAGAACCTAGGCAAGGAATCAGATACATCAAAGTTGTTTTCATGCATAGTATCATTGGTGTCAACAAAAATTTCAGCATTTCCCAAGTCACAAACAGGTGGTATAGCATGCTCACCTTCACAGAACAATTGCACAGACCCAAACTCAGAGTTAACATCGCATGCATCTGCAGATTTAGAAGAGGCCTCATTCATGAAATTTGGAGCAAAGCCTAATATTTCTGAGTCCACAGTTTCCACCATATTTTCAAAGATACATATGCTCTTCTAACATATCATATTCATCATCCGAGTAATATGCATACTCATCCCTATTAACATCATTGGTGTTTTAAATCAACTCATTTTTCTCTAGGTGAGGTTCATATTCAACATTAGTGGATTGACTAAGGGCATACTCCCTTTCTACATTTTGTAGATGACTGAGATTCATCCTTAAGAACATGTTAAGCTGTTCAATTGAAGGGGAGTCTTCACTAGTGGGTATGCATGCTTCACATGGATATTCGTTGCATGGTTGTGCACAAGGTTCACTAGCAAAGGGAAATTCAGACATGTTGCTATATGGATGATCATGCAGTGCTTTCCATTCAAGTATAGTATTGTTTTGCTCAATGAGTTTGATATTCTCCATTATCGACTGCATACATGGGTTCACTGAAGGACATCATTGTTCAACCTCTCACTGTGGCGAATGATACATGTGCACATGGTCATTAGGGTCTATGTATTGATGCTCAAGACTGTGAAAATGTCCATAACAATCCTAGTGACATCATGGTCTGTGGGGGGTTCGTAACATGAGTCCTCGCCCAGTAAGCAAGCTCTCTAATTGACCTATGTGATGATTTTTCATCCCTAGTGTCATCCCAAAATCCTATCATGCCAGGCAATCAAATTGAACTCAAACAGAAACACCCATAGCCAAGCACACACCAAGCATATATAATACTCATTCAACGAATCTGAAAGGTAGATGGCTTAGCATTCAACTAGTGAAGATGACAAAGAACTTGGCAGATTACGGCTCACACAAGGTCTCACAGAATTGGTTGACAAAGTAAAGCATGCATAGAGGTACAGGGCATGTGGCATCAACTCACTCAGTTGATGTCAAGAGTCTGAGTTGATATCAACTATCTCAGTTGACTTCAACTTGGGCTTGCAGCAAACTTGGCTATCCAAGTTGTAGCTCAAACTCAACATCTTCAGAGGCTGGAGTTGAGCACAAGGCAGATGGAAGCTAAGGGTTACATCACATGCCTTGTAGAGGCCAAGATTTCACAAAGGGCAATGTAGCTAGTTCAGCCAATGATTTAATGCACAGATTACACAAAAGCAAGTGACAATTTCAGATGTTGAGCATTGCCTGGCAAGGCAGCTGGATTTATCATGCATTCAAGGTAATGCTTGGAAGGGTAGCTAATTCAACAGGTGAATAAGGTCTAGCATTCAACACAGGTTAGCCCAATAACATGTTATGCATAAAGGTACAAATCGATTGAAGTCAACCGGGTCGGTTGATGTCAACACAGGCTAGCGGTGACTTGGCTATCCAAGTTGCGGCTTGATTCAACAAACAGTGGGTGGAGCCGAGCTCGAGCTTTGTTGAAGCCAAGAGGTCATAGTGAAAGGGCAACTAGTTCAGCCCAATTTCCGGTGCAAAGAACACACAAAAGCATAGGTTTCAAAGCACTACTCAAAGAAGGTAGCGAGTTTTATCATGCAATCATGGTTGTGATTCACGGACAACATGTATTCATTCAGTTGTCAAAATTTTCAGTTACTGAGAGATGCATGCACATGGAGATGACAATTTCAGCAGGAAGAATCGTGTCTCAAAGGCCACAAGATTATGCTAATACGGATATCTCGGTTCAAAGGTGAGCGGCATGGTATGTCAATCATCAAAAAGTTCAAACATTCAATGCTACAAAGAGGTTTATAGTTTCAAAAGATACTCATTTCACTTAGACATCACATAATCATGTTTGTGCATCTCGGGGGTGAACCAATATCGGTGAGAATCATTCCACATTCACGACAACTATTCAGTATGAAATTGAGTTTGAGAGTACAATACCGCAAAGATAAAAGCGGGTTTAGGCACTCCACAAATTGTGTTGCTCCTCTTTACTCGTTTTCCTTTAGCTCGTATTTCGGTTTCAAGGCACCTCCCGGACCACACACGGGAAGAAGACTAACAAATCTGGTTTTCTATTGCCTCCTTTCTTTGAGTTGTCGCTATGGTTTCAAAGGTACCGGTTACTCAAAGAGATTGTCGACCTTGAATTGTGTAGCTCAAAGCAAAGACAAGGAACCATTACTATTGATTAGAATTGGATGTAAAGACTATACAACATAAATGAAAATTTTGAAACTATTATGCTGAATTGTTAACCAGGACAGATTAAGCTCATCGTAGGTCAGTGCGATTCAATGGAACATGTAAAAGAAAATGATAGTAAACGATTGAAATAACAAGATGAAAAGCTGCAGACCTCGGTAGCACCTACTACCTCGCAAGTCGATTAGCACAATAAGAAATTCAGCAATCTTAAAATGGATGCTACAGGCCTGCAACGTAACTGATATGGGAGTAAATCAGACTTTGCGGCTTGAGTCACAAGCTGTTAACCGAATTCTACAAGTTGTAACTAAACTAAGAACTGAGTAAAGCAACAGGTGTTAACAAAGAAGCAACACACAACACTTATATAGAAAGACTTGGTTCCAGATGTATGACTGAGATGAACTACAAAAGAAGTATTTGATCTGGTATTTACATGGATATGATGATTACACTACTACAGGGTTATGTGAATGAGAACTAAACAAAAAATGCAGTTACAGACACGAATGGGATGCGAGAATGAGAGGACGTATATATCACAGGGAATGAAAGTCTAAACTAACAGTTAACCCAACAGAACTAGATTATGTTTTTAACCTACAAATACAAATTACATACAAGAAGACTCAAAACTCTAAGTTATGCTACAATATGCTCAACCAATCAAGTAATTCAAGAGGGCTAGAAAGCTATAGATGCAAACTAACAACGAGGTCTGGTTAAAACCGACCAAAATTGAAATTTACTTGCTGATGGCACGATGCGAAACAATGATGCAAAGTTAACTAACTAACGGAAAAGACCGAAAGAATGCGAGATATGTGATTGATATATAATGACTCGAAAACTACGGAGTGTAGAGCAACGATGCAACTAAGAATGGGATGACTGAAAATTCACAAGCTACAGCAACTGATAACAAACTTAGTTACAGATGGCACTACAGAGAACACATGAAAAGTATATACATATGGATCAAAATAACTAATTTATAACAATAACTAAAATCTAAACAAGTATATACAGAACTTAACTACAGCCACTAAGTTAAAGACAAATAAAACTGACTGATTTACATTAACTAAACCCAATGAAATATAGAACAAAATTTAGCCCGGACGAGAGATGACAAGAATGCAATAGAAGATGCAAAAGCGTAAAAGATGCAGAAATAGAGAAATTTCAGCTAAGTTACACTAACAACAGAAGATAACAAAGATTATTCTAACACATATATACAAGACTAGAATGAAAACAGTTGGTAAGCACTAATGAGCAACACAGCAACACTACCAAATCCCCGGCAGCGGCGCCAAAAACTTGGTAGGCTGGGAAAAGTGGTTTGCCTACAACTTATACTGCAAGTGCACAGTGCCTATTGGAGGTAGGGCAAGTACAGGTCGATCTACAGGGAAATGGAGTGTGTGTAAGTTGATCTAAAGGCTTCACTAAACTGATTTCGATGAGTAACACAAATTATTGGTTTTGTCGATATGACTAAATGAAGTGTGATAGCAATTCTAAGGCAACGAGGTAGATTGTGAACAGTTGGAGAACACTAGGGCGGTGAATCCACCACCTAACCTATGCTAAGGTAATTCAACTAAGGTTGTGTTCTTGTACCTTCCTAAGGAAAATTCTAAAGAATGATGTATCAACTAATCTTACTGATTCCCCCTAGTATCAACTATCTTTCTACAGCATAGTTGATCATAGGTTCCTTGGTTAATTAGCTAAGCATCACTCCTATCTTATAAAGCACATACCTTCTTCCATGGAAGTCTCAAATGGAGAATTTATTAACCACTCTATCTAATTCTCCCTAGTATTGGCATCTTCTTACAAAGTACATCCAATCACAGGATAATTTGATCAATTAGCTAACTACATCCTATCCCAATCAAAGCACAGAAAAGAACAACAACATGAATATGAATTACTCAACATATTATCAAAGGTTTCATCCACACCCTAGTAATGAAACTTAGAACATAATTAAAACAATCAAAAAACACTAATTAAACTAAGCTTGGTGCACTGGCTAGTCCAGGCATAAGCTTTACATCACCTGCTCATCCCTATTTATACATGCAAAACCCTAATTCACTTAAAATTGTAAATTAAACAAAGACCCTCTCACCCAAAGCCTCACGAATCGTTGTCCCCTCTGTTCATGCGCCCTCGAAAACTCCTTAATTTGATGTTCCCCTTTGTGAAGAAACCCTAAACCTAATTATTTCTATCTCAAACTTAGCCTCTAGGAAGAAGCTATGGAAGAGATAGAGAGAAACTAGGTGGTGAAGGTGGTGCTTGGTGGTTGGTGGTGGTGTGGTGTCGGGAAGAAGAAGGTGGTTGTGCGGCATTTGGTCGGGAGAGAGGAGATGGTGAAGGTATGCAAGTGTCGGGGGAAGAAAAGAGAAATGAGAAAGTGAGGATGGGGTTTGGTTCGATGGGTGAAGGGTATAGGTGGTTTTGGTGTTGGCGGGAGCAACGAGAAATGATGTGTAGGGTGGAGCGACCATCGGATTCGGATGGGCGAGATCTCACGCTCGGATGGAACGGGCTTGGATCCGGTTATGGGCGGGTCTTGGATAGCTCAAGCCCTTGTCTTGTAAGTTGGGTTGCTTCTTGTTGGGTTGCAACGATTGCGCGCGCGGAGCTTTGGCTTTTGCTCCATAGACGCTCGTCTCCAATTTTCTCGCTCTTTTGGCTCCTCAATTTCTCCGAACTTTATTTACTACCTAAAAACACAAAATTAATTAGTACAAATATTTATTCTTGAAAACGGGGAAAATACGAGAATTTGGGATAATATTTGATTTCTAAGCACAAAAGATGAGTTAAATGCCAATAAAAAGGTGTAGAAATATGCAATATTTGGCACTCATCACCGCGTTGGTTCGGCGTGGATATTCCATACCGCTTGGGGGTGATGGAATTGATGGGTCATCAATCATGCTTGTGGAGTTGGATGATCTGCTGATCATATCCGGACCGATACGGTCGTTCGGATGCTCAATCGGGCTAGTATAACACACCGAGAGGGGCTCAATCGGGCTAGTATAACACACCGAGAGTGGCTCAATCGGGCTAGTATAACACACCGAGAGTCGGCACATGCGGGTATTTCGTACATGGTTTCATTATAATGCTTGGAGGTTCGTGTTGCTCTGCTAAGAGTAACACTCGAAAATCATGCCGCATCGATATGAGTACGGAAATACAAGGCTGATTAGCGCATTAATTAATAATGCTAGAAATTCACAGGGTATATGGGATTGTTGCTACGTGCTCCAACTGGATGAATTTCGTGTATTCATGAATGAGATTGTTGCCACATGCTCCATTCTAGGTGAATTAAGCGAGGAGTATCAACACTTTTTAATGGATTTATCTTTTACATGATGTTAGCGCATAATTTTTAGGCTTTTACAATTTTAAACTTAAATGAAAATCCACCATCAACAATGGCGTAGCCATAGAAAATTATAAAAATTAATTACATACCTTTATATTTTTGGGTGTTCAATTTGTATTCTTTCCCAAAACAACGTTTTTCTTTTATGGAATTTTTGTGCTAAGTTGCACTCTTTATAAATAACTCGAGCAAAAAATACTTCATTCTTTTTACGTTGCTTTTTTTCTTCCGCTAGGGTTTTGCATTTTCTTCTCCGGATTTTGTTGTCTATTTTTTTAATTGATGTTGTCTGTTGTAGTTGCAGGAAATCCCACACTACACCCCTCACTATATCTTGATAATAATTTCTAGATCTAAACTTATTAATCATCTAAATTTCAAATATAAGTGCTAGAAATTTAAATAGACACATAAGATTTTTTACGTGGTTCGATCAATGTGATCTACATCCACGATTCTTCACTATGATTGTTGAGGTTACATAAAAATTACATTTACAATCTCCATTAATGGATATTTTGTAGAGCTCTAGATCTAGTTTTAGGTGAAGAAGATGATAAAGAAAATAAAATCTTTTTCTCTCTCAAAAATATCTCTCTTCAAAATATCTCTCTCTCTCCTACTAAAATTATCCTCTCCCTTTCTCTCTCCTGCTCTCTTCTTTATATAGGATATTACATAGTGGGTGACAGCTCATATTCTCGTGAGCTCTTTGATAATTTCGCTCTTGCTACCTTCTCGAACTCTTCATACCTTTTCTCGTATTTACCTCGGTGTAAATCATTCGTTATTTTTGATGTTAGTCGCGACGGTTTCGCGATGTTGCTAATGACAATATCGCGATGCGTTGTTGTTGCGATATTCGATCCTACATCTTGCCTCTTTTTCTTGAATATTGCTTGAAGAGCGATCTTTAAGAAAAAATCTGTTGTTGTAGTATCTTTGATATTTGTTCTCAAGGAACGAGCGAAAGAATCTTTTGGACTTGAAAAGTACGTGCCCTTATTCTTTTTCTTTTGCGAGTTCCAAGCTTTGCGAAAGTGAATAAGAAGTATTATCTCTTGAAGTATCGAAGTATGAAGTATCCTTGAAGAAGTATGAGAAGTACTGATCCTCGAAATATACAAGAAGTATGAAGTATCCTTTGAGTAGTATAAGAAGTACTTAATCCTCTAAATATAAGAAGAATTGCGAATCCATCATGCGAAATTCTCGCTCCATGTTCTTTGCCTCATGTTATGCTCTATTCTTTCGAAGTTCCTAAACTTTGCGAAGTGGATAAGTATTAATCCTTGAAGTATAAGAAGTATTGCCTCTGTTCATGCGAAGTTATTATTCCATTTTTGGTGAGGATTCTTGTTGTTCATTGGTGAATATCTTCTTTGGAAGTGATTCTTGTAGAAGATAAAGAACATAAAATGTTTTCTTGGTTATCCATAGTTGCCTCTGTTCTTTATTTATGAGGTAGAATCCTTAAGAAATGTTGAATGAGCGGAGTTGTGTCTTCATTCTCATGTTGCCTCTTTGTTTCGTGTTTTTGTACTCATGCGATAGTATAATCTCTCCAAGTTGCTTATCTTATCTTATAAAATAATCACATTCTCGCGAGATGCTTAATAATTCTTTGAAGTTTTGAATATCTCTGCGAAATTAAATAATATCTTGAGAGATTCTAAATAATATTCTTGAGAGATTTCCTGAATAACACTCTTGAGAGATTATAAATATTCTTGAGAGATTACGAATAGGTCTCTTTGAGAGATTTTGAAATAACACTCTGAGAGATTCTAAATAGTTCTCGCCATGAAATGTGTGCGATGTTTATGCCATGAAATGCTTATGCAATGCTTCATGATGCGAGTATGATGCTTGTATGATGATAATGCTTATCTATTGCAATGTATAACTAATGTTTGTGTTACTTTAGCTTATTTTTGCCGCTCTAAAATTGATGTAGCTTTAAATCGCTTCCATTCTTGATTTCTCCGGTTTTTATCTTCGGTATATCCTTCTTCGCGTATTGATTGTTCCTCGCAAGTTATTTTGCTTGTGCTTCATTTTTTTCTTATTCCACGCAATTCAAAATGCTTATGTTGAATTCATGTCATTGCGACAAGATCGGCAGGACGTCTTTACATTTTCATGTAATGACCCATTGGTCTTGCCTTATCAATTTTCTTGTGTGGTCTTATTTCGCCTTCCTAGTTAAAGGTCTTATTATGCCACCCCTCATTGCGACAATATGACAGCCTAAATATTCTTGCGAATATAAAGCCCCATGACATTGTCGTCTTGCGACGAAATCGCAGGACGTCATTACACTTTCATGTAAAGACCCATTGATCTCGTCTTATCATTTCTTAGTATTATTGCCTCTGCAGGATGTTTTAGTTAAACAATATGACAGGCCTAAATATCCTTACCGAACATAAAGCCCCATGACATTGCCGTCTTGCGACGAAATCGCAGGACGTCCCGCGCACACTTTCATGTACGGACCATTGATCTCGCCTTACCCTCGCGTTAGTATTGTTGCCTCTTCAGGGATCATTGCACAAATATGACAAGCCTAAGTTTCCTTTGCAAAAATAGCCTCATGACATTTGCGTCCTGCTTTGACACTCTCCCTAATGGAGGGTGTCGCCCTTATCATCTCCCTGGTTGCCCCTTCCAAGGGGGCGTACATCGGCCATACAAGGCTAGCTCCTCCCATCCGGTCTTAACAACAACTGTTTGTTTTCGAGCCTCTTAT
Organism: Papaver armeniacum; assembly: GCA_023531295.1. Classification (NCBI taxonomy): domain Eukaryota; kingdom Viridiplantae; phylum Streptophyta; class Magnoliopsida; order Ranunculales; family Papaveraceae; genus Papaver; species Papaver armeniacum. Next base: position 13,415 of record JAJJWW010005834.1, on the reverse strand, counting down.
CCCTTATACCTATAGGGTTTATGGTTACAAGGGCTGCACCCTAAGTGGAGTTTTCTTCGGGCCGAGTGCAGCATGCGCCAAGACTTGTCAAGAGTGGTAAGAGTTCCATGCTCCCCCGCACTTTGACTCAACCGTGTACCTCGGCGCCTTGATCATACGCCGACTCCTTGAAAGAGACCCTCGGTCGCCCAAACGTGGTATAACCTACATATATAGTTGGGAATCCAAGGTACCTCTTCCGGATAGGCTTTCATGGGCCCCAAGTCTACATGACCCAGGTTCCAGGGGCGGTGTAACCTTTTCCCTGAGCCATGTTAAGAGATACCCCCTTATATGACGCACTTTAGGTCTTACATTTGCCTCTTACGAAATATCATTCGCGAACTAGGGTGTACGCCATAAAGGTTCGTCCCATTCACTCACTCAATCATTTTTGTCAATTCATTCAATCATTCATTTTTGATTATCTCTTCTCATTATCTTTGCGAAATTATCGCATGTCTTCATTCTTTCATTCATCCTTTCATTCATTCCTTCATTTCTCGTCATACTTCCTTCACTCATTCTTTCATTTCATTTCATTCTCATAATATCATATCATTTGCGGTTTGCTCTTGTTGTTGTCTCTTACGAAGTATATGATTTGCTTGCGAAGCTATCATCCTTGAAATGTATGGACGTCGCATAAAATATAAATATCTTGCAAAGAAAAAGAATTGTGAGAAATGAGATTTGAACCCTTGACCTTGCCTCTTGCATATTCTCGCACCATACCAACTGTTCTAACCCTCATTTGCGAGATTAACTTGCGAGATAATCATCAACTTTCTTCTTGAGATAAGCATAGTCTGTATCAATTTCACATAACAAAATAAATGTGCGAGAGACAAAGAATTGATCCCCCGCGACCTCCCCGCTTGCATTCATGCATCCTGGACCAACCGTGCTAGCCCTGCCTCTGTGAAGTGTTTCTGCGAAAATAACCACCTACTTTCTTCTTTGCGAAATATCCTTACGAAATTATCAAAGATCAGGTATGGTAAACATTTGCGTGAAGCAAACGAACATCTCAAGTGTTCGTACCGCGAACGTCGCAAAATAAACATTTATGAAGTGCAAAACTCTTTGCGAATGGGGAGATTCGGAACCCTATACATCAAACTCCTTCCCTTTACCGCCATGACCATCCGGGCTAGCTTCAGCTTGAAAGAAACACATATTGCCACTCTATTATTCTTCCTTTCTTTTGTTAGTTCCAAAAAGTGTGAAAAATATTGAGCTTTGCGAGAATTGATCATGCGAACTATAACCCATACTCCTAATCCCTGACCATCTGCACTACTTGTTGTTTGCGAAAGGAACACATAATTTCATAACCTTATTCCATTTCTTCTCATTTGAAAGTTCAAAAAATATGCGAAAATTCGCGAGAGGTGGGAATTGAACCTGCGACCTCAAGCTCATTGTCTTTGCCTCTGACCAACTTTGCTGGCTTCTGTTTGCGAACTATCTCTGCGAAATAATAACTTACTTTCTTCTGTGTGAAATACCCTTGCGAAATATCCATGCGAAAAATACACGTTCATTGAGATTTGAACTCGCGACCATGAACTCATTAACCTCGCAGGTGACCAACTGTGCTGCCTCTTGTTTGCGAAAGAATGAAACAACCTTAGATATTATCCATTTTTTCCCCTCTTTGCGAAGCAAAAATTTTTCATGAGAGGAGATTCGAACCCGCGACCTTAAGCTCCTCATGTTCGCTCGTGACCAATTGTGTTATCCCTCTTGTGCGAACGGATCGCAGAATGCTAATACATGATTTATATTCACCCTTTGATACTGAAGGAAAAAGATGACAAAATTCTTCGCGAAGGGTAAGACTCGAACTCGCGACCTTATGTTTATACTCTTCGCCAGTGACCAATTGTGCTAGCTGCTGTTTGTGAAAGAAACACACAATACTATAACTTTATTCACTTCTTCGCTCTCGGAAGTTCAAAAATATGTAAAAAATGTGGGATTCAAACTCGCAACCCCAAGCTTGTTCTCTTCTGCAACGACCATCCTGGCTACTTGCACCGAAGGAAACACACAATGCTATAGCTTTATTCCATTTTTCCCCTCTTGAAAGTTCAAAAATATTTGAAAAATATGACCGTGGCGAGATTTGTTCTTGCAACATCAAGCTTCTTCGCTCCAACTCAAACCATCTCTGTGCGAGCTTCTTTTTTGTGATAAAAATCACAGCGTTTTTGTTCTTATCCTTTTCTTAGATTTCTTCCTTAATTTCCTTCAACAATTTTCCTTTTAATTTTTCTCCGAACACGAAATTCTTTCATTCAAACTTTAATTATCTTCCTTGAATTTCACCACGAACTAATTTTTTCTCTTCTTCTTTTCATGTCTTTAAATTATCGATGATATTTACTCCTAAAGTGTGATTTCTTCCATAAAACTTCCATTTTTGAACCTAAATTTTATAGATCTAAATAAAAAGTATGAACAAGAACTAATTTTCATGGAAATTTCTCTTAAAGTTTATAGATCCAATTGAATTCATCACCAACGGATGGTCGTTTTTTCTAAACTTTCTTTAACCAACAAGATTAGGTCCTGTTTAGCGCCTATGTAGTTGGGCAGGAAATCCCACACTACACCCCTCACTATATCTTGATAATAATTTCTAGATCTAAACTTATTAATCATCTAAATTTCAAATATAAGTGCTAGAATTTAAATAGACACATAAGATTTTTTACGTGGTTCGATCAATGTGATCTACATCCACGATTCTTCACTATGATTGTTGAGGTTACATAAGAATTACATTTACAATCTCCATTAATGGATATTTTGTAGAGCTCTAGATCTAGTTTTAGGTGAAGAAGATGATAAAGAAAATAAAATCTTTTTCTCTCTCAAAAATATCTCTCTTCAAAATATCTCTCTCTCTCCTACTAAAATTATCCTCTCCCTTTCTCTCTCCTGTCTCTTCTTTATATAGGATATTACATAGTGGGTGACGGCTCATATTCTCGTGAGCTCTTTGATAATTTCAATGGCTCTTGCTACCTTCTCGCGAACTCTTCATACCTTTTCTCGTATTTCTTGACGGTGTCGTCTCATTTACGTTATTTTTGATGTTAGTCTCATGACGGTTTTGCAGTGTTGCTAATGACAATATCGCAGTACGTTGTTGTTGCGATATTCGATCCTGTCATTTTTGCAGTTGTTGTTGTTGTTGTTGTTTTGCAGTTGTTGTTGTTTTTGTTTTGCAGTTGTTGTTGTTGATGGTACCTCTCCTCGGTGTTGTTTGTGTTGCAGTTGTTGATGGCACCCCTCCTTGATATATCTAAGAGTTAATAGATGGTTTTTAACCCTTAAATCCACTTTTACTTGTGGTGTAGGAACTGTTAAATCAAAATACAAGGGTATTGTGTATGGTTAACCTTTTGTTTTGTAGAATTTTTACCCTCTCATTCTACTTTCTTTTTTCTATATTGTTTTGTTTGTTTTATTTCCTTTATTAAGTTTATCCGTCTTTGAGGTTTCGTTTTTGCAGTGTGATCTGCATAGTTGGAAGCTATAGGAATTTTTATCATAGCGTAACTTGGAATTATGATGAATACATTCTGAAAAATCCAGGGTGGTGATATTTGTTATCTCACTCAAGAAATGACCCAGGCAAATACTACAACTTAAGCTTGAACGCCCGTGTATGTATGTTTATATTTGTTATGAGATCGACTAGATTAGTGTGCTTTTTTTGTTTTATGATGCAAAGAGTCAGATGATTGATTGTTTCTGTGTTTCCACCTGCAAGCATATTTGCAAGATCAGTTTTCTTTTCCTTTCTTTTTATGAGATAGGATGCAATATTAGGTTAATGTATGCAAATATCGGCCTACATTGAACCAAGTTAGAAGTTGTACGTGTAACCAAATTGTACACTTTGGTATGTAGTTTGGATTTTCTAATTAATATGAACACTTTGATAGTTTTGTGTTTATTACGTTTCCTTGACTCTGTAGGATGAAGATGCACTTATTACAAGACTATGTGGAGTCAAAATTCATAATAATGTAGATCAACCGATTATCACAGGGCTATGTAGAACCAAAATAATACTCCACGTCACAATTTTGTATTTTCTAAAATGGAAAAATGGTGATATATTGTGAATTTACTTAGAAAGGCTTCTTCCAGGATAAATTATATTGCCAACAAAAAAACACTTTCCTGATGGCACAGAATCATTCGGAAATAAATTGTATTTATCGGAAAAAATACCTGACTAAGAAAAGGACTTCAGATGTAGACAAGCATAAAAAATTGTTGTTCATTTCATGGACCTTGCGGCATTAACAAACCAGACCAAAAATACATGAGAGACAACAATTGTTCAACACATTATCCAAAGGAGTTCAAAATCCACATTGTGTGGATGTGAATGGTTATCCAGTTTATCGGAGGCAAGAATAATGTGTATTATACTCATACGGATACGGTAGGTAGGTGATTTATCTAACCAGTGGGTCATTTCTCATAATAAGATGGACTTGATTACTCCATTGGATGCACACACATATGTTGAGGTTTGCAATGGGAGAGGATTTTTGTTTCAGTAGATTTTCAAGTACATAGACAAGTCTCCATCAAAAAGCTTATAATCAGATGGAAACAAAAACAAGATCTTTGAACGGGATCCAGGGGACGGGGGAAAGGATGTCAATGAAATGCTATGACAAAAATCCTGTTTGAGAATCTGGGACTTCGATATCCAGTATATGATTTGATCCAACCGTAAAAACGACTTCCTACCATTTAGAAGGTGAGCAAAAGCAAAAAAGTGTTTTTCAAGGATATGGATGATTCCTAAAAGATCTTCGCATGGAAAGAAATATGATGGCATGAAGAATTTGTTAAATTTCTTTCTCATTCGAATCTTGGTCTATGCATATTTACAAGAAGAATAAGGTTTTGCGTAAAGTAACAGTTTTTGCAGGATGGTAAATAATACACATCTTATATCTTATTAATACAGATATTGGTTGGAATCTAACGTTATGATTGATTTGATTGGATCAAATACAAATTTGGTTGGACAATAAAGGTGAGTTTTGTCTACCCGTATCATCAAGTATAATAATTCTCATTTAAGGGTTGTATTTAACCTTAGTAGAGGTTGTAATTAATCACTGCCTTTTTTTTTAGATATGATTTTGTAAAAAATTTCCTTCCCTTAGTTGTTCAAATGAGCTTAATTAGTTATGCTATACATTTTTTTCTTGAGGACTAAAGTTGAAGTCCACCATGTAATACTAACAGGTTTTAATATTTTTCGTTCATATCAAGTATACATTTTAAATTTTGGTTAAAGATTTTGAAAGATTATGTACTGCTGGTACTCTTGTTTCTGTTATAGAGTAACGGTACTGCCCTTACAGAAAAATTTAAATACATCGATTATTCTCTCAACCATAGACGAAAACCTATATACCTGATTTGCATTAGCGGTGAATCAATTCACTAACTTTATGTTGGGACAATATTTGTAGAAGGGTTGGTCAATATTTGTGGATGTAGTAATAATGGTGTTCCAGCATAAATAAAATATTTCATGGCGTGTTTATGAGAAAACATTGCTAAAACCAGCATAAATATGTGTGTGTTGTGTATGATAAGCAAGGAAATATCTTGCCAAAACCGGGGATCATCCAAAAAAATGAGAAAACATTGCTATAGTGTGAGCGATGACGAGAAAATAATTGGGGAAAATATTAGCCCTTCCAACGTGTAATAATCGTGTAGGTTGATTAATTGGGACAAGTGCCTATATCCTGCCTCCGGCTTGCCGCTTAGCCTTGATACAACTTTACATGATACATAAACGATGATAAAGTTTGCCAACTTGGTTTTTCCTTAAACTTTTTTCATTTTTTTTTTATGTTGTGTACATATTATATATCCAACATCTATATTAAGGGTGGCGATCAAATGGAAATAAGAATGCCGAGATTAGAAACTTATTAAATGTAGATGATAAAAAAGATGATATATTTTTATACTTTGTTTTTCTAATTTATATACGAAAATGATTTGTGTATCAGAGATTCGAATTTGGTCCCATGTGAGATTTTTGCAGATATTTTTGGCTTGAATTTTTATGATTTTTGTCCATTGTTTAACGTGAAGTATTTTTGGATATTTTCGTGAACTCACGAGTTTAAATACACTATGTATATTCTATATACACCGAGAGTTCATGTTCATTAGCCGCATAATTTAAGCTGCACGAAATTAATTTAGTAGATGATCGCGCTGGGCAATTGACGGTCACGCGTGAAGTCACCCAATGCATGAATTTACGGGTTCATGTTATATTTTCCCGAATATATATCCATACATACAATCATTCAAGCAATGCATAATTCCTTTATATTGCACGCGTTCATCCTATAATTTTATAATTTTACGTGACCTTTAGACTCTCTATGTACATATTGTTTCGAGACTTAACCAAACTCTATAGGATCACTATCAAGTAATACGGAGTTAACGTTTGTGTATTTTAATTTTAATTATAATAAACAATTATAATTTAGAGAAATAGAAAAAGTAAAAGACACAGCAAGATTTTGTTAACGAGGAAACCGCAAATGCGAGAAAAACCCCGGGACCAAGTCCAGAATTGAATACTCTCATATAAGCCTCTATACAAAATATAAACCAACTTCGTATAGTTGAGACCAAGCAACTAAACCTAGTTCACTTAGTTTCTTCAAGTATCCTTGCGCTTGACATTCAATAAGTGCACGACTGAACGATTCCTTTGGATCGTATTTCAAACAGTAAAGGAACAACAAATCTGTTTGGTAACAACTCTCTTAATTCTTACAGATGAAGATATCTCAAGTCATATGCAAAGTATCTTCCGTTTAAACTAATAAACTCCTTTGCCTGGTTAGATCAATCTATCCAACAACTACGGTAGCAGAGTTTAGATTTGCAATCAATCAATATAGAATCAATCAATCAACTACCGAACTATAAATCGATGCCGATCTCACGCAACTAATCAATCGAATAAATCCGATTCTAGTTGGATCCCAGAATGATCAAGGTTTGTGCTACACAAAGATATGAGAAACCAATCAGAAATATTCTTCGTCTTTAAATCTTCTTCAATCTTCAATTAAACCTCCTCAACACCACTTGAATCTCTTGTGATCAATCACGCACAGAACGGAGTCTCTGTTAACAATGGATTATCACAAGATGTCTTTAGATATACAAACAGTTCTAAAGATCTCGCCGACACTTCGATCTAGTTTGAGTGAATCTTATATCATAAGAGAAGATTCTCAAGAATAAACAAACTAGGTGCAATCAAAGTTCAACAACCGTTAGTCAATCAAATCAATCGAAAAATAATAAAATGCAATTATCTAGTTTCCCACAATGGTACTCGTAGAGCTTCTGATCCCACAAGTCTTTAAACGAGCGGTCGTAAGAGATTTCGCCTAATTAGGTACTTTCCTCTCCGGATAGTCGACTCCACCGAAACAACAAAAAGATGAAGTTTGCCTGGCTCTTAGGATAGTTTGCTAGAAATGAAAACTAAGGTATTTATAGAAAGGATGTTTGGACACCAAGGAATTTCAAAACCGAATATTCTCAAGATATGCATTAAATGCCCAAATCGGTTTTCATAATTCCTGGAAATGCTTTGTCCAATATTTTCTGAAATCTCTCAATGGAAAATCTCCAATCAGTAAATGTACATTACTAATTTTTATTTTCTAGAGATATGAATTTAATTGCTGGTAATTAAAGCATATAAAACTAACAACCTTAATTAAAAGATTCTTAATTTATTTCGGACTAGGATCTCCTTGAGTAATTAAGGAATAACTTTGAACAATAAAAGATAAGAGTTATTGTTCGTGTTCAAAGTATGTTGACATATTTTCCTTGTAAATCCTTTTTCATATTCACAATCTTGGAATTGATTATACCACACTTTCAAACAAGTTTAGAATTGGTTCAGCTATATTCCAGGAACAACTATGTAATTGATCAAATATCAACTCACAATCATGGGTTCAATCGGTTCTACCAATCACAAGGATCGGTTCTACCTTAATATGGATTACTTGTGATCGAACACACAAGTTACCAGGACCGGTTACATCGATTACCAAGATTGGTTACTTCAATTACCAGGAAAGGTTACCACATACTCATGGTATTGCTTGTGATCGGTTACACAAGTCACTAGGATTGGTTACACCAATTACTAGGAGCGATTCGTCAATTACTGTGGATCGGTTACCATATACTCATGGTATTGCTTGTCATCGGTTACACAAGTCACTAGGATCGGTTACACCAATTACCGGATCGGTTACACCAATTACTAGGAGCGGTTACACCAATTACAAGGATCGATTACACAATTCTTTTGTAATCGGTCACACCAATTACTAGGATCGGTCACACCAATTACAAATATCGATCATACCACCTCAGGTGATTACTTAGGATCGGTTACACTAATTAATAAAAACCTACCATACCAAATCATAAGTCGTGCATTGTGATTAGTTATACCAAGATACATAACAAGTTATGATCGGTTCTACTAACTCACACATATTGGTAATCCAAAGATATACAATGAATAACGATACCAATAAGCCTAGCGATTTCCCTTTCAATTCATAAAACAAGTTCATGAATGTACTTCCTTTAAACAAATATAAACATTGTTTCTTAGGATGAAATCTTCACCTTTACCCATACACATAATCACAATAGCATTCATACGTATATGTCGATGTAATATATCTGACGTTCAAAAGATAAGTGTTATACTTCGTATTCTAATTCCTTAACACTATGATCATGTGATCATGTCTCACTACTAGAGTATAAATATCATTCACAGCTTCAGCGATTATGTTTTCAATATAGCACGACTTGAAAAATAATGTTAGGAATGAAACAATGTAAGTCAATATTACTAACCTCAAGAGGAAGGATGATGTAAGTCGTTGTAGCTCGTTACTTCTTCACATTCTTCAGATCTTCGAGTAATACTTGTATGTCTCATAATCCTAGACTTTATAATCTAACCTCTATGAAGTTGTCTCTAATACATAATCAAGAGACTCTTAGATGAGTTTTGATTCACTAAAATATGACAACCAAACTTGACATACCAACGCTTGGGTGGGTTCAACCGAGCTATGCTCTAACAATCTCCCTTTGTCAATTTTAGTGACAAAACTCTTAATACATATGGATAAACAAATTACAAGAATTCATTATACATACGCTTAATTCCAAGTTTCAACAGCACAGTAACCTGCATATATTCAATTAATAAATGTCGTTGTTGACATTTGAATAACAAAGCTAATACTCCACCTAAAAGTAAGATAGGTAGATTTTTAATCCGCACATCTTTGTTATTCCCCTTTTGTAGTCAAGATAACTACAACAACAATATGATATGTTACTCCTCCTTAGTCAATGCTTTACTCTTTCGTTAGGTATAACATTTAAGCATAACTGCCCTTTCTTTAGTGATTACAAATCACTTGTTTACTCCATATATTTCTCCCCCTTTTTGTCACAAAATGACAAAGGTTCGAGCATATAAAGGTCAAACCGAAAGAATCTTACAAATATAAAAGACTTGTATACAACCTATAAGAGTTAAGCACGAAGGTTTCACATACCACTTTAGATAACCAATATCAAAACCAAAACTACAAGTAATTTGGTTTTAATATGTTATCAAGGAAACAATTGCCCGAAGCAATTTTCCCTAATAGTTTAACAAATTTACTAAGAAACTTAGTTCCCTTGTTAAACCGATTGTAATCATACAATCGCTTATTTCTAAGACCAAAATAAAGATCGAAATTAACTTTATTTTTCTCATTGATTCTAATTATTCGGACAATAACTTAGACCTTTCACTTTAGACAAGACAAGTACTAGGTTAGTTAACTAGTATTTCTTGTCAAGGCATTCGATTAGACTTGAATAACCGAATCTTTCAATTTGATAAGTCTAACTAAGATCGAATTAACTTAGTTTCTCTTATCCTAATCGAATCGGACTAAACAAATGAACCCGTATTTTGTTAGGCCATAAACAATACATACAAACCAAAATAAGTTGACTTGCACAATTATTTTCTTAACGGAAGCAATTGAAACAAACATAGACATTATAGCAATGATTGCACCGAAATTTCGTTAAGCAAAAACACTTGATATCAAACAATAAAGAAGATACCAAACAATAAGCCAAATAAATTGACACAATTTTCTTAACAGAAACAATTGAATCACACACACACATAATGGAATATATATCAATTGTACCGAAATTTTGTTAAGCAAAAGCAAAATATATGCAATATAAAGCGGGATTTTCTTAAACATGAAAAAGATTAACTAACAAATTTGTTACCTCAGATTCCGCATCCTCTTCTCCCTGGAAAGATATATCATTAAGCGAAAGTTCAAGTTAGAACTCCCCCCCAGTATGTTGTCATCCTCTCGCAAGAACAAAAGAACAACAACAAAGAGCAACCTTTACCAGAGAAAGTTTGAATCAGTTTTAACTAATGCGTGCCAATAGCAAAAGTTGAAAACCCGAAACACATATGTTTATGCTAAACACAACTCATGTAAACACAAATTGATTCAACACGTTGTGACTTTTTACATATGAGTTTCAATCTGAACACCTTATGATCCTTTGATAAATCCTACCAACATGGGCTAGAACTTAATCCCGCTAAATCAAAAAGTTACACAAACCATAAGGGTTCACATCCTATGAGATCGATGTCATGTTTCCACGACAAGATTGGATCGAGACTTACGTTAAGAATGGGAGTAACCTCCTTAATTCCGAAGAACTAAATCCTTTTATCTCAAAGAGCTAGCCTAAATCGATATTTTGATTATAATTTTGGATAAAAGTTTCAATACAGACTCAATCAGCTTATAAAGCCATCCCTTCCTAACTTAGTATCCACGGCTCACAAGTGTCCATGTGGTGATATCCCATCCCACCGTTATAACTGTAATTAACTGACTAATTACATAATTAAGCTAATTAATTCAATTTACTACTGATAATAATATCCCATACTAAATACCGACAGAAGGCACGATAAGGGACACCCTCCTTTTAGCTAAGTACATGACAATACCTTCCCCTCCAGTCAGTACTTGAATTTATGGAACAGTTATATGTGTGGATTGACATGTCAAACCAAGGATAAGTATTGTTGTCTCTGTTGTGTGCTTGCAAGGATAGTGGGAACTCATCTCATGCTCATAGAAACTCAAATCCTACATGTGAGACTGTTAGAGTATTTGAGGTGGAAATTCAAAGTGGTTTCATCTGAGTTGTGCATTGTGGGATATGTTAGCTGGGGTTATAGAAGCGAACTGTTCTCGACAAGCTTACGGAGCAACGGAAAGTATGTTAGTACTATATGGCTTGTTGCTGAGCTACCCGGAGCTATTGGATGTATGAGTAGTTGTTGTTGGTTGTCTGATAGGGGGTGTTGATGGGAAAAATGATTCGCTGGTTTTTTAGGGAGGTGAAGAGACGACCTTGCGGACGAGACTCCTCAACCGAGCAAACTTCTTAACCTCACACAGATGCACTGCACGGGAGTGCTTTGAGTTCGAGAGATCAATCTGTAGGAATCCGGCCTAAACCAAGTCAATGGCCGTTCTAGAGTCAATTCGGTCACAAGAGGGAGATGGGTTGATCTGTAGGAGGGAAGCTGAGAATTTTGTGGGATCAATGATGATCAAGGATTGTGTATGTGTTGTAGGTTTCTGCAAATGATGAATAAGTTCAAATGATTGAGAGAGTGTTGCTCACACGATGATTCTTGGTTAGACGATGGATTGTCTATTCAGTATCTCGTGGGCTTTCGGTGTCTTATTCAATCATGGATTCAGAAACTTATTTATATTGTCAGAATAGCGAACACATTAATCCCAGTAAGTGTGACGGTTTATGGAGTGAAAGAGTGGGAAAGTGGGAGATCGTGGTAAAATCAGTTCAATGTCGTGTGGAGACTTGATTGATCATGTACCCACCACTTTGATAACTCCTTCAACTGTTTGCACGACTTACTCACATTTCTCATCGTGGGTGAACACACGTGTAAAGGCAGTCATGACCAAACCCTAATTGATATCCCCCATGTGACGTGATTGATGTCTCACGAACGCGGAGTCTGCAAAGCAGACGTGTATTTAATTGGTTAATTGTTGACTGATTAGACGGTGAGTCTAAGTATTTTTGAATCGAGCATGATTGTCGAATGCTCAGTGATTCATGGATTGAACATGTCTACTGTGACGTGTAGTTCTTGAATGACGTTGATATTGCTCATCTGAGCAAATATTGTAGATTCAACGAATTGTTGAATATTGAGTTAATCAATATTCGGCGAAATATTGATATATTGAGCAAGTATCACTCAATTCGATAAATTACTGAATATTGAATATTGATGAACTGAGCAAATATTGCTCAAATGCAGGCAAATGTTTCTCGTAATGAATTGCTGGATATTGATAATTGAACCAATATTGATGGATTAAGCAAATATTACTTGTCTGAGTAAAATTACTGAATATTGATAGTTGGATCCAACAAGTAAGTAATAATTCATCAATATTTATTTTGAAATAATTCGATCCAACAACTTATTTAATTATATAATATCGGTCCAGCTACCAATATTTTAATTAATATTTTATTTGGTCATGCTACCAATAATTCATCAAACGAGCAATATTCGCTCAGATAGGATGATGGAGGGACCGACCACATGGGATGATGGATGACCATGTGGTGCCCAAGTGCTCAAGTGAGCATGCACCAGAGTCCTTAGTTGACCTGTTGGTGAAAGAATGATCAAATGCTGGTGTTGATCATTTATTAGAATAGTGCTCGTGCGAGCGTTAGGTGATAAAACCTAATTATGAAGAAGTGAGGGACCGACCAAGAGGGGCATGAGACTGGACCCTCGGTGGTCGTAAGACCAAATGATGGTCGTTTGAGCAACTTCAAGTTGGTTGGAAAGAGTTTGGACCCAATATGAGCAATTGAGCAAATAAGGTCAAAATTATAATGATGTGTGGGACCGCTCCTTGCAAGCCTTAGGGCCGGCCTTGGTCGGTCAAGGAAGCATGCCTGTCACCATAATGTCCGTGTCCCGATTCGAGAATTTTGGTATTTTTCGATGTGCATTCGAGCAATATTTTTTGGATTTTCGAAGAGTTTGATCTTTGACCAAATTCTTGATTTTGTTGAATGAGCAAGTAGAACTTTGCTCGTTTGATCAATATTTTGAG